>OZ035835.1:36076160-36166160 GCA_964034765.1 Knipowitschia caucasica
TTCGCCGCCGCGGAAATACCGTTTAATAATATGAATAAACGTATGGCGCACCTCCGTGGACACATACTGCTGTTGTATAAAGCCCCTGGAATGTCTCTGAGCAAAGACTGCATATTGGAGAAGATCTGTACACAAGAAGCCGCTAGCATAGCTCTGTTAGCATCAGAACCGGCCGGCTACTTCCGGCTTGCGTCAGTCAGTGTAAGTAGTAGTAAGTAGTAAGTAATCTTTATTTATATACCGCCTTTTCACTGCACATCAGAGTCTCAAAGCGGTTTACAATTGTTATTTTTGGGAGTGGGGGTCGCCAGTACAGGAGGCACATGCCAGACCTATTTTACATATTTTTTAGTGGTAGGGGAAACCGGAGCACCCGGAGGAAACCTACGCAGACACGGGGAGAACATGCAAACTCCACTCAGAAAGGCCCTGGTCCAACCGGGATTCGAACCCAGGACCTTCTTGCTGAGAGGCGAGAGTGCTATCCACTCAGCCACCGTGCCGCCCAAAGCGTCTGGTGAGCGGGGCTTCAGCGTTGGCGGTCTGAAAGCACCATCAGAAAGGCGCCACATATATAAAGATGACTTATTTACTTACTGACTTACTTACTCACACACGGCAGTTCTCAGCTCGCACAGTCTCACTTTCCAAGATAATTGCCATTTCCAACTAGACATTTTTTCAGTGTAGCTTTTATTCTTGTATTTTAAGTACGAAACCACAAGATGCCAAAATTGAAGTAATCAAAAAAGAGCATTTTTGGCCATTAATAATAATTGATGGATTGTATGTGACCAACCTGTTTACCATTTACTGATTGGACTTCATTCTTCACACAGTCCCCTCCCTCTGTTTCTGTCTTTCTTTCTCCCGCCCTGTATTCCCAGTAGTCCAGTCCAGTGTGTGTCCCTCATTCACCCCCTATCTCGACACGGGACAGACAGACAGAAGGGGGTCGCATCATGAACTTGGCATTGCCTTTATTTTTTACAGTTCTTTTCATGAATGGAGGAGGTGGAGATCCCAAAAGAGCGGGAGGAAAAGAAAAAAAAAAAGGCCCAACAAAAGGCTTCGGCGGGGGGTCCGGGAATGGATGGGGCCGCTGTCTTGTTCCTCCGTCTGCCTTTGATGTGGTGCAGCGTTCGGGTCTTGGAGCTGCTGCTAACACTGGGGAGAGAGGAGCGAAAGGGGGGAGACAGAGAGATAGAGAGAGAGAGAGAGGGGGGGGGGGATGGCTGGATGAGCGTGAAAAAGGAGAGTTGATGGGCTTCGGAAGTGCGGACAAAAAGAGGCACAGCTGGAGCGATGAGGCCATAAACAGCTCGCACAGGTGCACTCACCACACGACGGGAAGGGTGATGGAAAAGGAGACGAGAGCTGTTGTTTTAGCGTTTAGACAAGCTAATGGATTGTTTAAGGTGTGTGTGTGTGTGTGTGTGGCTAATGCTAATGCTCAAGGTAAACATTCAATCATTTATCATGTGTAAAAGTGGGATGGGCTAAGGCCCTGTCCACACAAAGTCAAGCTCAGGCCTAAACGCAAAAATACTTGTATCGTCCATACGAGGCCAGCGTTTTGGGGGGGTGTAAACGAACATTTTTGAAAGTAGGTCCCAGAGTGGAAAGATTTCAAAACTCTGTATATGCCGCTCCGTGGTTACTGCCTCTCCGCAATGTATCTGAGACGCTTGCGTCATCGCCCCGCCTCTTGTTAAAGCAGCATGCGCCGCACTCAGAAAATAATGACAACAACAATGTAGCTTGTTGGTTTTGTAATCCAGTGCGACCCGAAGCAACAGTTCAACCTCATCGTCCGTCCATACTAATGTAGTACCAGCTCGCCCACTCGCCATGTTGTCTGTTTACAAAATTCTGCGCATGCCCAGTTCCCGTTACGGAAGTTTGGGCTTGATCCCGTCATTGCGTCACAGCGCCACCAACAGGTCTGGCATAGTTTCACAGCGTTTTCAGGCGTATTGACTACATTCATATGGACGCACACATTTACTGAGCTAACTCCGTGTTTACAGAAAAAGTTTCTGAAATTATAAGCGTTTTGTCTTCGTGTGGATATAGCCTAATTTTGTCTTGTTGTTTTGGACGGTAACTTGGCTCTTTCCAGCTAACGGCACCGTCCTTACATCAAAAACGCAGATGTTTTTTAAAGGTTATTCAAGTTATGTCATCAGGAACTTCCAGCGAGAACCAGCACAACCACGTCAGCCCACACCTTCTGTCTGGAGACTCGGTTTTCAAGCTCAATACGCTTCCAAAATCAGTGCCGTTGTCTGCTTTCTACAGAACCGTCGCCCTTAAATGAGTTTTTCTCCAGTCAATCAGTGAGTCAGAGATTAGACTGCGCCATGTTGGTGTTTCTTAACAAAGCACGTAGTGTACATTGCTTCTTCCACTTGATGGGAGAAGCAACTTGATCAAGCAACTTTCTCATCCTGACAAAGAAAATTTCACATTCTATTCAAAAAAACATGAATCAATGTTCTCCTTAAATACTCAGGTTGTAAGCCGTCTTTATACTTCCAAATTTAAAATCACTTTTAAGCAGACTTACCACGTCAGGTCAAGGAAGAGTTTGTTTGAGTTCAATGACTAATACAAAAGATATACTGTGGTGAAACTCAAATGGAATATTCCACAAAGGCCATTTAGTTTTATAAATCAATTTACGATATGAAACTAATATATGACAAACTCATTACAGGCCATGTCAAATATATCAAGCCTTTTTTGGTTACAATGTTGATAATTGACCCACAACTTGTAGAAGCCTCACAACAAAATGTCTCATTATAACAAGTACAACAAGTAAGTCTCATGTTTTGGTTTCACACAAAGGTCGCATTCCGTTATGTATGTATTTTCCATGTCGGTAAATGACCAATATCCATTACTGCATTCGACGTCAACACATGTCTCTTTGAACAACAACAACATTTACTGATTCATTCCTTCACTCTGGGTCTACACGGCTCAACTGAAGTGACAACATTACTAATTACTTTCAGAACGTCTGCCCGTCCTCCTCCTCCTTTTCTCTTCCCCTGCCCCTCATTCACCATAATGGTTAGGCGCTTCTGACTCAGAAATCAATCAGCCGTCTGTCTCTGTCTCTGACTCAACACAGGTTTAACCACAACATGTGTCGGGAGCTTAAACCACACAGAGGTGACTTACTGCAACATCAATCTTTATCCACACGAAGACAAAACGCTTATAATTTCAGAAACTTTTTCTGTAAACACGGAGTTAGCTCAGTAAATGTGTGCGTCCATATGAATGTAGTCAATACGCCTGAAAACGCTGTGAAACTATGCCAGACCTGTTGGTGGCGCTGTGACGCAATGACGGGATCAAGCCCAAACTTCCGTGACGGGAACTGGGCATGCGCAGAATTTTGTAAACAGACAACATGGCGAGTGGGCGAGCTGGTACTACATTAGTATGGACGGACGATGAGGTTGAACTGTTGCTTCGGGTCGCACTGGATTACAAAACCAACAAGCTACATTGTTGTTGTCATTATTTTCTGAGTGCGGCGCATGCGTGCTTTAACAAGAGGCGGGGCGATGACGCAAGCGTCTCAGATACATTGCGGAGAGGCAGTAACCACGGAGCGGCATATACAGAGTTTTGAAATCTTTCCACTCTGGGAAAGATTTCTGGGACCCTCTGGGATACACTGGATTGATAAAGTATTTTTGCGTTTAGGCCTGAGCTTGACTTCGTGTGGACAGGGCATTAGTTATGGCATGGATGTAAATGAGGGAGAGAGCTTTTAACTTGTCTTTGACTTCAATCAGTGACTTTCCCGAGAGTGGTTCAAATGACTGTTCTGGCATCGTGTTATGTATGATACAAGTTTTTGGAGAGGGTATAGATAGATAGATGCTTTATTATATCAAAAACACACACATTAAACGCATGGAATATATTGCTTGCAAGGAACTTTTGAGATGGATTTCAATACAGTTGGATTTTTTGGGCTTTGAAAATATGGTAGATTTTTGAAGTCCAAATCACATTACATGGGAAACCAGATCCAAATTATAACTAGTGCTTAACCAATCCAGGTCTAAACTAATTTTGTTTCTTTTGTCTTTCCAAGGAACCACCAAAACATGTAATCCCAACAAGACCGGATTAACCAAAGTCGAATAGATGCAGCCTTCAGTGCCCAAAAATGACTTTACACTTATATGTCCCGCCCCTCATGTTGGGAAACCCTTCCTGCTTAAACACAAATGCTGTTTGTCTGATGAACTCTTAACAAAAGAGTCAATATTGAGCAGCAGCTTCTCCTTCAGTCGAGTACGCTCCACTCGTCACGTTAGCATCATGAGTCCGAGGCCACACATCTGCTTCTGAAGGACAGTTGGAGCTTACGTAACCCTTTCTTGTTTGATCTATAGAAAAAAGGTCAGTTAAAGGAAAGAGAAAGGACAAAAAGACGGACAGAATGATCCATGTTGCGTGAGGGGTCTAAACTTTCTGAGTAAACCACAGAAGGAAAGCAAAGTTCAAGCAAAGCAAAGGCAAGCTCTTTGTCTTAAACTACTTTCAGGTTTTAAGATATTGAGGTTAAAAGCTGGGGTACATAACTATCAATCAACAAGAATTTTGAACTCTGAACTAATACTTCTAAAGCAAGGCATGGCAAGGCACAAATAACCAATGTACATTAGAAAGAGTACGCACAGCTGAACAGAGCTGTTTAAAACCTAGATTTGAACATTGTCCGAGTCAAAGCCTGTCTCTAACTCGTTATAGCTCTTGAACCAGGAGGACAGAATGCTCCATCTTGCCTGAGGGGTCTAAACTTTCTCAATATACCACAGAACCTGCAAAAGCAAACTCCATGCAAGCTCTCTCTTTGTCTTTGGCTGCTCTTGCCCATTTGTGGATGTGGTAATTAAGTGAGAGAGTGAGTGAGAACATAATTGGTAGTGGTAGTGGCAGATTACTAGCCTTGAGGTTGTATATGAGTAATTTGTTATTGTCACAGAACAAATATAAATGTCACTGTTCAAATATGACACATACCTTGACGGTTGCTTTGTTGGCAAGAACCCAATTTCTTGAGTTGCACTGTCCGACAAACACAGAAAGGTCTTTTGACTTTTTAAATACGTCTTTTAAAGTCACAGCACAGTGCATTCAAACCCCCAGGGAATCACATTTTAATGGACTACAGCTAGTTTATCAATTCAATCTACTTTTGTATAGCCTTAAATCACAAAAGCAGGCATCTACGAGGACTTTACAAAGTTGTTGATTGACCACCCTTGATCTGTTGTGAAACGGGAAAGGCAATGATACAAAAACACATAGGAGCCATTGGTCCATTGGGTGTGGTAAGACTATAAAAGTTAATAAATGTCCTTAAACTCACCTGTATCTGCAAGAAACGACTCAAAAACCCAATGGGAAAAAGTTGAGAAACCTTGGGAAGGCCCACAGTGAGAGATGGACGGACTGAGGCTGTAGACCCAGGACTGAGGCTGTAGATCTAGGACTGAGGCTGTAGTTCCAGAACTGAGGCTGTAGATCCAGGACTGAGGCTGTAGATCCAGGACTGAGGCTGTAGATGCAGGACTGAGGCTGTAGATCCAGGACTGAGGCTGTAGACCCAGGACTGAGGCTGTAGACCCAGGACTGAGGCTGTAGATCCAGGACTGAGGCTGTAGATGCAGGACTGAGGCTGTAGACCCAGGACTGAGGCTGTAGATCCAGGACTAAGGCTGTAGACCCAGGACTGAGGCTGTAGATCCAGGACTGAGGCTGTAGATCCAGGACTGAAGCTGTAGATGCAGGACTGAGGTTGTAGATGCAGGACTGAGGCTGTAGATGCAGGGCCGAGGCTGTAGACCCAGGACTAAGGCTGTAGATCCAGGACCGATGCTGTAGACCCAGGACCGAGGCTGTAGACCCAGGACTGAGGTTGTAGATCCAGGACTGAGGCTGTAGATTCAGGACTGAGGCTGTAGATCCAGGACTGATGCTGTAGACCCAGGACTGAGGCCGTAGACCCAGGACTGAGGTTGTAAACCCAGGACTAAGGCTGTAGACCCAGGACTGAGGCTGTAGACCCAGGACTGAGGCTGTAGACCCAGGACTGAGGCTGTAGACCCAGGACTGAGGCTGTAGATCCAGGACTGAGGCTGTAGATCCAGGACT
Source organism: Knipowitschia caucasica (assembly GCA_964034765.1). Taxonomy (NCBI): domain Eukaryota; kingdom Metazoa; phylum Chordata; class Actinopteri; order Gobiiformes; family Gobiidae; genus Knipowitschia; species Knipowitschia caucasica. The sequence continues at coordinate 36,082,353 of OZ035835.1, forward strand.
GAGGCTGTAGACCCAGGACTGAGGCTGTAGATCCAAGAGAGAGGCTGTAGATCCAAGACAGAGGCTGTAGATCCAAGACAGAGGCTGTAGATCAGGCATGTCCAAGCACAGGCCTGGGGGCCAATCGAGGACCTCGGGGTCATTTTATGTGGCTCTCTGCCTTGCTAACCAAAAGTAGTCTTTGAAAAAAACCATCCAACTTCAGCTCTGCCAATATAGACAAGTCGTACCTCGTTCTAAAGCCCAGTATGTTGACTTTATTTCTACATGCTGCACTGACGTGGTTTTCGATCGTGTCACAAACATCTGTTAATGGTGCTACTGTAGCTTGTGCAATGGTAAACAGGTGTCATTCAGCCAACTCCAGCCCTGTTATAGATCTATTTGAAGCTCAGAACAGACCAATCAAGACAGTTTTTCAGTCCGTGACGTCGGGCCCTGTACTAGTCTGGCGTACTAAAGTGGCCCTCTCACTAAAATGTTTGGACACCCCTGCTGTAGATCCAGGACTGAGGAAGCTCCAGGACTGAGGAAGCTCCATGCCTGGGAGCAATATAAATATAATTTTTACAAGAACAACTTTTTAAAGGAAAGTTTGCGCAGTGGGAATGAGTCTTACGATTACATAAGGGTGAATACTGCCTGTGTGTTGTGTGTGGCCAGTCCTAGCAAGGAGGGGCCGCAGTAATAATAGGCCTTTCCCATTATATGTATTATACTGAGTGCTCTGGATCACAGGGGCTAATTGTGCTTCGACTGTTTCACACGTTGACTTAGCTGCTCGTCAGATGACAGCAGCATGAGTCTCATCTCTCTGTTCCTCTACTTAGCCCTGAGATATGACGTGACTTGATTAGCCCAGGGAGAGACGGAGGAAAAACCAATATTCCTTGAGTGTTGTCGCCCCAAACACTCAAGTAGAGGAATAAACAAAATGGATGATGGACTGTTCTGTACAGCATTTGGAAAGACGGATTAAGGATCAAGGATTAATACAGGAAAAAGATTCAATCAGTTCCAACCATATGCTGTACAGTCCACGCTCCAATTACTTAAAATGAATGATAGCAACAGGCTTTTTCAGCAGTTGGAAGGCCCCTTTTGTCCAGGGAGATGATGAATTAAATACAATACTGTGGAAATCTTATGTCAAGCAAAAACATTTCCATAGAGACCAGAAACAAGTCAATACCTTTCGGACATTTTCGCGTTGACTTCAGTTTAAAACCCTTGTTGTTTTGAGCGAGAAGGCTCAGACAGAGCACAGATGTCCTGGGCTGTAACCGGGCATTGCGCACTGACATTTAGAGCTTTTTTTTTTCACTGTTGATTCTTTGACAAAGCAGGGGCAGCGTGATGTAGTTGTTTAAGAGTTTGAAAGCTGGTCAGTTGTTGAGACTAAGTGGTCAGATGGCATTTTGGCCTATAGTGCTGGAGGTTGGCACGTCCAGAGAGCCAGGTGCCCAGTGCTGCGGCCAGCCCCTCTCAAGCCGGGCCACCTTTCACTCACTTTAAATAGGTGGTGCTCTGAATGCACTGCTACCATGGCAGCCTTTGGACGCGCAGCAGGCCTGGGCCATCACCAGTCTGAAAGTGGAGGAAATAATGAGGCCACACAGCAGAAAAAGTCTTTTGAGTATCATCCCCCTTAGAAACTCTGCTCTAGAAGTTCAAATCTATCCAGGGATTTTATATTTGTATCTTTCTTTTTAATGTACCATGATTTTTTAATGATTTTTAATGCTATCTTGTCTTGTTCAGCACTTTGAGTTGCCATGTGTTTGAATTGTGCTATATAAATAAACTTGTATAGCATGTTATTGACTGATGATTGACTGATTTTATTCATCAAGCAGAAATGTTTCATTCATGAGTGTTTACAAGTTTTACATTCATTATTTTACATGACCTTCTGCACGTGTTGCCTATTGTGCTCACAGTATGTACCCAAATGTGAAAATATATAAATATACAATCAAGCAGCAGTATTTGCCCTAGTTCCACAATGTGTTTTAAACAATTACAATTTTAATATGTATTATAAATGCATTTCTATTTACAATCACGATTGAGGGTGTTGTATTGTAAATGCCTCTTGACCAGGACACCCTTGGAAAAAAGATCTCTGAATCTCAATGGGATTTTCCTGTTTAAATAAAAGGAGAAAGATAGAAAAAAAAGAAAATATTAATCTTGCTTTAAAAGGGTCGACTCTAAACAAACCAACCAACGTCCCTGTTTGTGCAGTGATCAGTTGACACTGCAGGGACCATAAAGCACTCCCATTTGAATCCACCAAAACAAGCGCACCCAGAGCCAAGCTGCCGTCCCAGGACATTTCCATTAGAAGAGGGGCAGGCGGAGGAGAGGGCTCGCTCCTAAATGGGCCGTTGTAAACACAGTCGGACACTATCTCCATGGAGGCCTCTGCTCTGCTCCCAGGCATCTCGGACCCTCAAAGCCAAGTGTCCCCCTGACCACGGCCCCCTCGCCCCGTCTGCAGCCTGGACGTCCCGGAACAGCAGATGTGCAGAGGGTAGCGGCCTTGTCAAGCGGCTCCCCAGGGCATTAGGACAGAGGAGGAGACCAGGAGGAGACCAGGAGGGAGGGGAGAGTTGGCCTTGACTGAGAGCAGTGCGACCAGTGTCTCAGTGGTGTCAGATTTACTGGAGGCTTATGTGACGGCGCTGATGGAGAGGAGGAGTTTCATTATTGACTCTATTTGAAATGGTTTTACAGGGACAGCGGGAAAGTTGGTAGAGCTTAGACAGAAAAATTCAACAGATTGAGATCACAAACACATTGTGACTCACAAGTGTTTTCTCATGTATGTCTGTGTGTGTCTTAACCTTTGTTTAAAAATCATACGATGTGATTTACCGGATTTTTTTGTTGCAGTTCACTTTCTGTCACTCACATTTGTACACGTATAATAAAACAAACAATGACCCTTCTCTTTTTAAGTGGGACAAACTGCAAGCGACAACTCCCAAATACTTTTTGTTTTGCCTCACTGTACATACATACATCACAAGTTAATTTGTGGAACCATTTATCTTCACACATTTCACAGCAGGGTGTAAGTGCAACTCTACAAGCTTTGCACATCTAGAGACTGAAAGCTTTGCCCATTCATTTTTACAAAACAATTCCAACCCACAGCAGCTTTTAGATCTTTCCACGGGTTATAAGTCTGGGCCATTCTAACACATGAGTATGTTTTGTGTCTGGGAGACTGGTTCGAAGCGCTCCACACTGACTCCTCCCTCTGCCACACACCTGCACCTGAGCCCATCAACCAATCCGCCGCAGCTGCAGTCACACAGCTGTGCTCCATCACTTCATGGCTGCATTTAACCAGAGCTTTTCAGTCTTCACGTCAAGCTGCTGTTCGTGCAGCAACCCCATCAGTGGAAAATCAGACATCGGCTCAGCTTCCTTCACCACCATGCAGGGTTTAGGCCCGGAGTTCGCACGCTCTATAAAATCTCTATTGAATTCCCTCCTGCAAACATCAAGCAGGGGTCTAATTGTCTTGAGGAATCATTAATGTTCAAATGCCATAGATGTATCAGTACCTCCTCATACGTCTGTCGGGTCAATTATCATGCAAACAGACCAATAAATATCATTCCTATGCAATCTTTGTCTTGAGTCCAAGATTGAAATAGTTTCCAGGTTCAGAAAAGATAATACTGAATACAATACTGTGCATGTTATGTGCACTTAAAGTTATGCATGTTGCTCGTGATAGTTGGTTGACAAGGATTAGCCCAAAACATAACAAAAGCCTTGAATCATATAAACATTGAATCTTTCCAGGAGGACTGCTTCCATTTGCTTTTCATTTCACTGGAGAATTTCACTCCAACTTATTGATGAGGACCTCTGCTATTTGTATTAACCTGTTTTCAAACGTTAAAGCAATCAGACAATTACTATTACTGCCACGTAAAAGGCCCAGTGACCGCGCAGGACGTCCTGTAGGCGCTGTGTGGAGGCTTTCAAGTGGTTCCTGGTCTGTGTGTGTGATCAGGGGCCATAAAGGCAGCTCTGAGGCCTGTTCTGTCTGAAGCAGTGAGGATGGAGAGAGGGAGGGGGACAGGTGGGCCCAAACGGTGCTCAGGTCTGAATAAGCCTCTCCTGGACCTGCTGTTTGATTGTGCGGCTGGCCTTTTTCTCCCCACGGAAACAAATAACTCCCAAGTTCCTACAGATGAACATGGAGGCAGTGTATTGAGTGGTTTCCTACAGACGACAGAGAATTGTTTTGTGAAATGTTGAAAATAGTTCAGACCACAACATGCTGTCTCCATCTTATTAGAAAACATTGTGTTTTTCGTACGCTTGTGAAAGAGTCGCTATTGGACACTTTAGGCTTAGAGATGATTGGCTGAGCGAGGGTGGTCCCCTGTTATTAGCCTTTCTTTCCAAAATGCTGATCTAAAAAATGTCAAAATGTGGTTTGAAAAGCAGAGGTACTTAGTTTAAGTCCTCATTTAAGTTTTAAGCTGTGTTTGGTGGGCTATAAATCTCAAGGCCAAACGTTAAGAACATACTTAAAACGGAACAGAAAATAGAATAATAAAAACAGCCAAGAATCTGTACATATCTGTTAGTATTTTGACCAGACTCATCCCTGTTGCTTCCCATCCATTCTAAGATTAAGAATTCCCATAAAAAACCTTACAACAGTGCACCGTTAACTAAAAACGTATAGACATGACTCAAATCTTTCTACGTGGCAGGACCCTCATCGTGCCCACATAGTTCCAATCCCAAGTCCCAATTTCAGATTTGGAATCAAAATGAGTGCTTGTATAAACTCCACACATGCACATAACAGATGTATATGACTCATTAGCATGCTTGAAATGTGCTGAATCTATTTGAAAAGAATGTATTTCTTTCACCCACGATGTTAAGATTAATCATCTATCCAAACTGCAGCCACAAATATATTCCTTGCTTTTCTTTTCTCCAGGAGCAGTGTCAGTCGGTGATCATTCCTCCACAGAGCCGCTGTCCTAAGCTCTGACTGATCTGCTTGCCACAGAACACACGGGACGGGGCGCCAGATAATGTGCTTTCACTTCTATCACAGATCCCCATTCAAAGGCTCCGGATAAAGGGCTTTCATAGGGCTGTGTTCGTTAGCCCGCTCACCTCCTGCATTTGCCACTTCACCAGCCGGGGCCAGAGTGGGAAGGAGTTGAAAGATGGACATGAAGAAGAAGAAGATGAGGAAGAAGAAGAAGTGAAAATAAAGAAAAGGCCTTCAGATGGTGTTTTTTTTATAGTGTACAAAAGATAAAGTGAGCGGGAACAGTGAGAGCGAGGGGAGGAGGAGGACAGGGGGGTCCCGAGGGGGTCTCAGCACACTGCAGAAAAGGACCACAGAGGCTTGAGTTACAGTGGTTCAGTATATAGCACAACTTTTATATTGTAACAGACATATACGTGTTTATGTCTACAATTATTTGAATATTTTTATTATGATCAAATACAAATAAAGCCTTCAAAAATCAGTTTTAAATTTGCCAAAATAAACAATGGACTTTTCCTCACTGAGAAAAAATCCTCTTGCTTACAAACTGAGTGGCATGGGCTGGTGGGTCAAAAGCACTTCCCATTTAACCTGCCACGTGAGTTAGTTTTTTTTTTTTTATAGGTGAGTTCAGTGAGCACCAAATATAGCGGTAATTTAGAGCCTGTTGCTTTTGTTAAGTCACACGTGGGTCAATACTTTTACTTATTATCTATGTCGCATGCGCTGCTCTTACTAATAAGGAAGTATGTGAAGTACAGTATGTATATTAACAATTGAGTCCCTGGGGTTTCGGATGCACTGCTACTTTGGAAGAAGATTTTCAAAAGGTGGAAGTTTGTTTTGACACTTAGATTTTTACACGTTCCAGTCTTCCACACAAGCAATCACGGGTCCAAACAACACAGCAGCCTTTCCCAGGACAACACCGCATTTCAACCCGGGTATAATCTTGGGACCGTAGAAGGAATAGACAAGTCGAGCGATGACGTCAGCCATAGTGTTTGCCTTACTGCGGAAGAAAGCGATGAGGGAAGGAAAAAGGACGGCAACGACATAGCAACCAACAGCCAATCAGGAGCAGCGCCAGTCTGCTCTAGGGGTTAGCGCAGTCCAGCTATTTACAGTCAAATACATAAAAACTTGTATACATGATATTGTATAATAGTATTTCAGATTAGGCATTTTATACTGTTGCTTTTTCCTTCGGCTTTGATGTAGAATTGATGTACCTTTGTGTTTGCATGGATGGATGTGTTTCTGCTGCTGGACACCTGCACTTCTCCTACAGTACGTGGAATCCATCAAGTATCTATCTAAATCTAAATTGCTCAATTCACAAACAAAAGTCAATAATGTCGTTTTACTGCATATGTAGTTTTTTACAGTGTAGCGGTTACTGCCAGGCGCTGAAGGACTCGCGCTCGATTTGTCCTTGTTTGGTGGACTGAAGGAGCCGATCCGGACTGGGGCAGCAGGCTGATGGGGAAAATAGGTGGAAAAAGGCCTCTCCCTCCCCCTCTCTCTCGCCCCCTCCCTCTCTCCATCCCTCTCTCTCTCCCTCCCCCTCTCTCCATCCCTCTCTACTGTAAAGGAGCAGGACATTGTGCGTCTCGTCAATGGCATCAACTGCACACAGTGGAGCCCAGTGTTCGCCCCTCAGCCTCCTCTCCAGTAAAAAAGGGGGGACTGAAAAGGGGTCCAGGGAGACTTTGGAGGGTCAGTTCTCAATAGGCACCCGTTCCTTTTTAAAGCGGCACATTGTGAGTGGAGTCCGGGACTGCAGAGCTGGAGATGTGGAAGAGAGAAATTCCTGCAGATCAAACAGAATGTCTTCATCTGAGTGTGTTTTGAGAGCAGCTAATGACAAGGAAAGAAAAGGTCTGTTCAGCATAAGGATCAACTGATTATAGGAGTGGTCTGTACAGTAGGTGGGACGGCTTGTACAGACTTATACAGACTTATTTTTGTAGAAAAAACATGTATATTGGAAAAAACAACTTTTTGTCTTATATTTAAAAAAAATCACGTTTACCTCTTATAGTGTTGTGGTTTTTGCTCTCTACTGTGATGCAAACTGCACTTTGGGCCGCACGGTGGCTGAGTGGATAGCACTCTTGCCAGGGCCTTTTTAAGTGGAGTTTGCATGTTCTCCCCGTGTCTGCGTAGGTTTTCTCCGGGTACTTCGGTTTCCCCTACCACTAAAAATATGTACAATAGTTCTGGCATGTGCCTCCTGTACTGGCCCCGCTCCCATCTCTGTGGAGTGAGAGACAAATGCCCAAAAATAACAATTGTAAACCGCTTTGTGACTCTGATCTGTGAAAGGCGGTATATAAATAATGATTACTTATTTACTTACTCTTTGCTCTTTGAAAATTATGAACAAAAAGAGAATAATTATTTTGGACAACAGGTGTGAATCGTGATCAATATGAAATGTGTTGATTTGTTTATGCAAAGTAACAAGTAATTTTTTCCATTTAACCAGGGCATGATCTTTTTTAATCCAAAAGGATAAAGATTTTAGTTGTTTGGGAATGGATATAAATTGGTTCCACAAGACAAGACGGGGAGAAATTGTATCATTGTCTGAGTTAAAAGACATTTAAACATTTAGAGTACATGATGAAAAAGAATAAAACATTTTCCCAGACCATTATTTGATCATTTGATGTTAGATTCACAAACCTCAAAATCATATTATTTTGTCTGACTAATACGCACCAGCATCAAGAATGATTTTTTGATCATTGTCACCACTTCTTGACCCTTTATGGGAAAATAATGAGGCCATAGTGGATCTGTGCTGACAAAGACAACGTTTCATGTCTGACTCAGGGATTACAGAGACATTAGTTGAATATGGTGATTACTCTCACCATATAGTTACCAGGAGAGACTTTTCAACTGCCTCCACACCAATGCTACACCATAGGCTCTGTGGAACGCTGTGATGTCACATGAACGCACCCTATTCACCGAGTGTTTAACCTTTGTTAAATGTCCAAGTCGAATATGAACTTACTGGATACGAATCGCCAAAGATCCAATTCCATTCGTGTGCACATTCTTGGTATAACAATAGAAACTTCTTTAGTGAATAGTCTGGGACAGAAGCTGCAGAGACCCAGTGTGCAGCAGCTCAGGTGAGATTAGAGCCAATCGCGGCCTGTTAGAGCAGCCGTCCGTCAGCACAGCGGACCTCCAGACACGGGTCAGACTCCAGCTGTTCCTCTCCGTCCACTCAGCTCTCAGTCCTCCTGCATCAGACAGCCCAGACATGAGGAGCTCTGGCTTTCCATTAAATCACTATCATTTCAGCCAGACATGTACATTCAACCGACAGCCTCAGACGTGCGCAGGTTTCTGGTTGGATGACTGCAGTTGAAAAAGACCAGCAAGGAGCTCAAGTATTCATACGCACTTTAACGTAATCTCATTTAACGCACAATAAGGAAAAGTCAGTCCCAAAGTGATATTGATGTGAATGTAGCTTGACAAGTCTAGTCCTGGGTCATAACAGTTGACCTGTCTGTGCAGAGAATTGGGAACAAGTGATTAATTCCTATAGGTTGCTTTGTAGTTGTTAGATAACTGCGAGTGTGTATGAGTGTGACTTATTGGAATATAAGTCTTGTCTTAAGACCCCCTTTTATTCGAGTCCTGTGGTCCGCTGTGTTTATCAGATTTTTATATATGTGTGTTTTTATGCATTTGTTGCTATTTTTGCTTGGATTAGTTTAATTTATGAGAAGCACAGAACTGCCCTCTCCATTTAAAAAATAAAAAATAAAAAACAAAAATCTCTGGTCTCATTTGACGAGCACGCATCACCAGAATTATCAACAATTGGGACGACCAATAGTCTTAGTAGAAAGTCCTCCTATATACCTTTTAGTATATTTTTAGTATACTTTCTTCTTTCATACCTTTTGAAAATGTTTTTGCCAAAGTTGTCCATTAGCACTTTACGGCCGCTGGGTAGAAATATACAGATAAGGCACAGGTGAAACTCGGAAGATTGCGATATTGTTCAAAAGTTAACTTATCTAACCTCAAATAAAAAAATGTGAGGCCTAAACATGAACGTGAAAATAAGTTTTGAGAGCGAGGAACCAGTTACATGGATTTTCTTGGATAGTTGAAATGCATGTTGCTCGAAATGTATGTTCCACAGCTTTAATATCGAACATCTTGCTTTGTAGCTTTTGAATCACATCTGTTTTCATAATGAGTTTATTTTGGAGAGCTGCACTTCTGTTAAAGCAGCTCACTGGACCGCGCTGGAGAGGGCTAGTCCCAAGTGCTGGAACCAGGCCATAAAACCGGCCCAGATGTTTTGGTCCACTCCAGCTTTTATTGAGCCGGGACTAAAGCACCTGGTCCGTGTGAATAACAGGATCAAATAAAACATCACGCTTGTCTTGCATTTATTGGTTTATTGAGCGAAATGATTGGGAGGCATCGAGGCCCTGTCCACACCTGGTTATAACAGGCGTCCCAGTGGAGCAGACAGGGAAACGATCTCTATGTCACGGTTCGTTCTTTTCTATGGTAAAAGTTGACGATTTGTGGTCGTATCATCCCACGACGCAAATTACGATTCAGGTCTGACTTCATTCGTGGCTTTATATTGGGGTTACGCTTGTCCCGACAGCGAATGGGAGTGAGAGGTCCGGTTTTTATAGATGTGTAGACAATATGGGCCAATTCTCCAGGTTCTCCTCAACAATATCGTGACCTTTTTGTGAGTGTGTTTTATGAATTTACAAGACGTAAGTATGTGTAAAATCGTAAAAATGCACACATGAATGCTGGCTGTAGTTGTACCATTTCACTGAGACCAGGGTTACTGTATTTGCGTTTGTTCGTGAAAGAAAAGGGGGAATGAGAGGATGGAGTTGGATTAGTAATGGAGTCATTTGACTAATTTGCAAAGGCTGATATACATACTGTACATTAAAGCTTTAAAAAGAGGTCATCAGGTGAAATCGGTCAGATCTGAAGCGAGGAAATCCACTTTTCCGTAAGAATGGATTTGCATTATGTTACAATGAAAGGTAAACATGATTCATGACATAGTTGCTTGACTATATTCAACTATTTTTGAATTAGATTTGTCAAAAAATAAAACAAATTGTCGGAAACGTTTGTCTAACCAGGATCGTCTTGATGACATTTCAGAACCTCTTTTTCAGGTCCCAGAGTTGTGCAAGTTTATAATTATAGGGGACCAGAAGATACATACCTACATGTATGCTGACACAGGGAGAACATGCAGACTCCGCTCAAGGCCGTGCTCCAACCAGGATTCAAACCCAGGACCTTTTACTGAGAAATGAGAGCTCTAACAACACTGGTTAACCAATATTTGCAAATGTTAAATAAGACAAATCAACAAGAGAACTACTTGATAAGATACATTTTATTGATCTCACAATGGAGAAATACATGTCATATCTGGATCACTCAGGGTGTGCAAAAAGACAGGAAATGTGCAAACAGGAAGTGGCAAACCATGTTAAAAAGTGAAAAGATGTCTTTTGTGCAAGGTATAATATGTACAATTAATTTAAAAGTGACTATAGCTTTTTGATTTCAATAAGAACACTGCTAATTTCAAGCACTACAGTTTTTCTTTTGCCATATAGAAAGTAGATCATCAATTCTGTTTATATTGACTGCCTTACGTGTAGATGAAACCAGCAGGACGTTCTGAGGAAGATTCACTATCATTGTTGAACTTGAACAATTGCTTTGTGGGAGCTAAAACACTGAAAATCCCCCATTATCCAGACTCATCTCTTCTGCAGGATGCTTCTCTTCCTGCAGGATCGGCTTCTCCGCAGCTGTCCGAAACATGCTATCTCCACATGAGAGGACGGGACACCTCTGACCGCCGGCTTCCTCCTATTGTTTCAGAGGAAGCTAACGGCAACATTAGATAAAAGAGGACGAGAGGCAAAACACTGGTGCATTGCTGGGTCGCCGCGGGGAGAAAGTAGTGCAAAGGTGAACAACAAAAGAGCTCTGCGAACGGTCCAACGGTACATGAGTCAGAGTGCGGCCACGGAGGCTCAGCTGGTGCCTGGTGGGAAGGCCCAACGATGACGCAAAAGAAACGTATCTGCGTCCGACCCCGAGTGCAGACTTCTCACGGCTCCCTGTGTGGACGGCCGTCAGCGTGGCCACAAAAACACGGTGAGTCAAAAAAGTCCAGAGAGTGGTGGGATGTTATGTAATGAGAGTGTACTGTGTAAAGCAAACACGCCATGACTTTAACAGAATAAAGGTAGAAAAAAGTGCTGGGTCTACATTTTGAATTGAATTTCACATATTCAATTAGACGTATTGTCGTATATTTTTGCCCAGCTTTAATTCAATTTGAATGGTTTTTGTTACAGAAGAAATGGAGCCTTGGGAAGCTTGTCATGCTTTTGTATCACTAGTGTTTCAAAGCATCACAACTGTGTCAATCTGGCTGGAAGCAATGGTGGATAAAGTTAGTGTATTATTGTTACAAGTTACCATATTTGTGTCCATTTGCAGCGTATGACCAATCCCTAAATCAGAGCAAATACAGACATATGTGTTTTGGTACATCCATCCATCCATTTTCTTCCCCTTAATCCATTTCTGGGATTGGAGGGTGGCAGTCAGTAGCACCAGCCCCTGATTGATCCTCCTGCAGGAAGTCCACAGGAGGCTGCTCTGACAGTGACAGTAAAGGCTGGATCTTTCAGCGGGGACTTCAGGCAAAGTGGGGTTAAGTGTCTTGCCCAAAGACAAAACGACAGCAGACACCAGTGGGAGTCAGTGGAGAAGGTCTTGTGGTGGGCTCAAACCAACAACCTTCAGGGTAAAAGGCCAATGCTCTACCAACTGAGCCACTGTCGCCCCTTTGGCCCAGTTTGAAATAATTAGCACACACACATAAAAGTACACATACATATATCAGTATTTGTCCTTAATCCCCATGACTATAAAAAGGTTCAAAGGTGTTTAACAAGTACAAAAAACTTCAGTTTGTTTGGTGCCTGGACATCCCTATCCACTCACACTTCCAGCTGAGAGACATCCGGCGAGCAATGGGTCTTCCCCAGATCCTCCTCTCGGTGGTACATCCTGGTCCACCTCCGCAGGGAAGTGTCCAGGAGGAATTTGAGCAGATGCCCAAATATCCACTTGGAAAGGCCCTGTTCTCGCTGTGATTCGACCCAGACCCAGGTTCTCAGCACCTACCTCTTGTTGTAAATATGCTGAATAAACTCTGTAAATTCAGCATATTTACAGAGTTTATTAATGCTAATGCTAGAGTGCTATCATGTAGGTCATTTTGGAGGTTATTGCTAATACTGTGTGTGTAGCTCAGCTTTTGCATCTGTGGTCAACCATGTAAAATTATGCACTGATTAAATTGTAGCTACACCCATTTTTTGTCCATGTTGCACAAATGAACTTTTGACCCAGAACAGATTGTTAAAAAGGTATTGCATGTTATATCATTTTAAAATACAGTTAAGTAAACTGTTTGTCATGCGAATGTTGTTTATAGCAAGACATTAGCCCAAACTAACCCAACCAGTCGCACATTGTTCAGATAAGACATTCATGGGAAGTTGAGCTGCTCCTCTGCTGAGTCACAAAACCACAGCCATAAAACGTTTTCTCATTTGGACTTGTTTTTAAACCACTTACGTCATTTGCTGAAGCTGGTGTGTGTGTGTGTGATTTTTACACAGCCGAAGGAGGAAGTAGGTAATCAAATTATCTGTAGCAATAACAAACTCTTATTGCACAACATTATTCACGTTCATTTTGAGCCACTTTCCAAACTGCTTTCTTTTTCAGGCCATGAGGGATATTAGATTTGACAAGTCCAGATATGAAACTTTTAACGTCAGGCCAGACTGACGTTTCTGCGTACTCTATCCGGAACAAACAGACTCATTTGAAAAACATATATCCCTCGAAGAAATATAGGGAACACATGTAACTCCAATTTAATCAAACTGGGAAATAAATCTGTCCTGGTGGAAGCCACGTCCGACCCCAACAGGTGGAAATGAGCAAGACACTTCCTAAAAAAGGAATGGGTTTGCAGGGGTTGACCATTTTACTCGCCTGTTCCTTGCTTCTCGCATTTTTGGCACTTTTTGGGATTTTTCTGTCAAAAGTAACATAAAAGGCTCAATTAAATGTATTGGGCTCTTCTGTACCAGACAATATAGAGAAGAAGTCAATACTTTTAATTCTACCACAAAGACAAGATTAATCTTCTTAAATTATCAATAGGCACAATGTTGATGCATGGACGAGATACCGGGAGACCAGGGGCCAGCAGGAGGGGCCGAATGCAGGAGACGGACCAGGGGCAGGAGGGGCCGAATGCAGGAGACGGACCAGGGGAAGGAGGGGCCGAATGCAGGAGACGGACCAGGGGCAGGAGGGGCCGAATGCAGGAGACAGACCAGGGGCAGGAGAGGCCGAATGCAGGAGACAGACCAGGGGCAGGAGGGGCAGGAGAGGCCGAATGCAGGAGACAGACCAGGGGCAGGAGAGGCCGAATGCAGGAGACAGACCAGGGGCAGGAGGGGCAGGAGAGGCCGAATGCAGGAGACAGACCAGTGGCAGGAGGGGCAGGAGAGGCCGAATGCAGGAGACAGACCAGGGCCAGGAGGGGCCGAATGCAGGGGACAGACCAGGGGCAGGAGGGGCCGAATGCTCCATGGGATGAGGATCTTGAGGATATTCTATGTTCTCAATTCATTGCTTTATTTAATTAATAAAGAATTTGAACCAACTGATTCCATCCGTTGGGTATTTGGAGGTTTTGTTTTAAGTTCTGCCAAGCTATAATTCAATTTGAATGGTTATTGTTAGTGATGGGGCCATTGGCTTTTCTTGCTATTGTGTTTCTAAAGCATCAACACTGGATCAGACATCTGCTCCCACTGATGTCTGCTGTTGTTGTGTCCCAGAGCAACACACTTAACCCCACTTTGCCTGAAGCCCTCCGCTGAAAGACCAAGGCCGTGTCTTCGTTGACGGAGCAGCCATCTTCCCGGGGACACACCACCTGCAGGAGGATCAGTGAGGGGACGGTGCTATGAGGACCGGGTGGTCGCTTTGATTGCCAACTGCCCTGATTCAGAAATGGATTGATAAAGGGGATGAAATTGAATTAAATTGAACTGTCTGAGAGGAAACACTGGTGAATAAAGTTAGTCAGCAGATGCTTGACAACTGGAATTTGTTGCTTTGCCTCGAGACTTTTTTTAGTTCTGCAGCCACATGTTACTTTACCAGTAAAATTAGCTCAACGCGGTGAGTTCTGGAAACCCGGATTATGGACTTTCTGATTGGTAAAACGATGGAGGGCGGGACATCGAAATGAAAACAATAACAAAATGTAGGGGCTGTAAAACTAATTTTGAAAGTCGAATATCTCGGTTTAACTACTGTTATTTCAAGAAGTAGTTTATAAATGCTTTTTGACAGATTATGGCAATTTAAGGATGGCTTGACATGAAAATCTTACAAATTGCTACTTTAAGTTACAGCCTATAGTTGTACACATTATAGTTAATACATACTGAACATTCCATATTAGACTTTTCTGTTTTTCATCTCAGCAGCCTCTCTCTGAGTCCATCTGTCGGGTCGCCCCTGTTGACTCGGTCCGAGCCTCCATCACCGTGGGAACCATCACCAGGACTACAGAGCCGAATATGACGTCTTCGCTCTGACCCGGTTTAGACCGTAATGTTTTTGAATGAATGCACCGCCTCCCATCGCACAACGACTCCTGTTGTTCATTCATCTTCACAAAATACTCTCTTGAATAATGATATTTCCATTTTGAATTAGTATCATCTTGTAAAGTATTAATATATATACACAAAAGACAGCTGCTGCGTCCTGAATCCTTTCATAACAGATAATAACAATGCATTTTCTGCCGCTGGGTGGATCCTGGGGTAAGAAAGATAAACTGTGTGTGACTCATGTGTGTTTGTTTGTGCGTCGTTATGGGCCGATGTATTGAAAGGTAAATCCAGCCCTTGTTACAAAGACTGAATATTATTTCAGCTGTGTGTGTAGTCACCAGGCATTTAGACTGTCACATGTATTATAATAATGGGTTTAGTAATCATAGATGGTTAATTAATTGAGGCTTTTAGTATATTCATTAATTAACCTCTAGACAGGTAAACGGTGTGTTACCTGCCAACGCCTTATATGGGCATTCTGAAAGGCAAATATCCGCTCTACTTAATGAGTTTTGTGGTTGGGCCAAGGTTATTATCGCTAATACTGTCTGTTCGCAGGCGCAATTAAATGCTTTTTTTCATATTCATGTTTTGGTCCAAGGCAAATGTTTTAAATGTTTCTCAAACTTGATGTTCAGGGAAGACAATAAAGACTTTAAATGTGATGTCAGACACTTAAATTGTATTTCATTTTCAAGTTAAAGTGTATGTATGACCATGGAACACTGTATTGTAAAAAAAATTGGCCTTGAATGAATTGCCGACTATTATGTAGAGCATGTATTTTTCAACAATATCATGAGTTATGCCTAGCGTACATCGGACTGGCAACTGATTATATCCGTCGCCTTTGAGTTGCTGCCCCGCACACATCGACAATCTGGCGGAAACGGGCAACTCCCGTATCTGGCCAGTCTCTGGAATAACAGCGCGTTCATCGACAGCAACTGGCCTCAACTACAGTGTGTTTTCTGCACGCAATACACACATGTTGTTGGAGCGCGCACATCGGGTGATATCTCCGGAGTAGAACTAGTTGCCGAAAAGTAGAACACGGGCAACTGACTGAATCCGGAGATCGACTGTTTATCTCCAGTTGTAAGAGCGCTCACATCGACCAATTTCGGCAACTGATCATCTCCATCATCTACTCTCAGCTGCCAAAAGCCGCCTTGGAAATAGTTGTCTCCAGTTACTCTGTCAATGTACGCTAGGCTTTAAAGAGTTAAATTTCCTGAATGAGAAAAGACAACACAATTACACGGGGCCTCAAGGATTTTTAGAATTTCGACCAATCAGGAAGCTACAGGATGTGAGAATGGGCGTGTCCAACACCTGCTTGCCTTCAAAAAGTTTCACTCTCTCTTCACGATTTGAAAAGTAATTGACATTTTCTGTATATCTGAACAAGTCTGTAAATCTGCTTTTAAAAACTTTAAAATAACAGGAAATAAAATTCACTTACGTTTTTAGCAGTTTAGTCTGATTTGTTTTGTACAGAATTCATGAAAATCTCAACCAGAGACAGGAGTTGAGAATCAGCTTTACTTTAGTATGCCGCATCTTTTGCTTTGTGACTTTGTAACTATGACTACTGTACATTGTCCCCGCCAAATAAATGAATACACAAAACTCTTGTGTGTGTGCTCGTATTGTGACCTAGAGACATTAACGGGTGTGTTAATGCCTAGAGCACTCCACCTACACTATATCCGTTTTGCTTTTATGCCTCCAATACTCGCCTTAGTCAGAATCATATTGACTACAAAACAGTACATAACTTTCCCAAAACCATGCGCTGCTTATGGGGCATGTTTTACTCATTTAACCAGAAAAAAGTTGTATCTGTGGCTCTGATCATGTGACTGGGACTTAACCAATCCACAAAGACAGATAACCTAAACGTGAACTTCCTTCTTTCCGATCACATTACCTCAGCACGGGATTATTTCAACACAGCAATTAATGATTTCATGCATGGTCTATAAAAGTACACGCCCTAGAGAGAACGAGAACAGGGCGTTATAATGTCAACAGAGAGAAAATTGTCCTGAATACAACAAGGTGACAGAACAAACACACACAGACACAAACACTCTCTGACCCTACACCCATCCCCCACTACTCCCTCTCTGCTGTGGGCTTGTGTGTTAACGAAAGCAGTAAATATATTACTAACAAATGCAATGACACACAAGGCAAAAACGAGAATGCTGTGTTGTTTATTTGATACACTGCATTTTTTTTTTTAAGTAACTAGCATTCAGGACTTTAGCGGTTGCTTGTACAGAAATATACAGAAATATGTTTTAGCAAAAGCATTGATCTGACCTGTCACTTGGTCAAACTTTACTGTCGGACAACAAGACAATGTCTGAAGACAGTTTCCAGGTTGAAACTGTCTTATTTTGCAATCCATATGACTAATTTTGAAGCATTTGTGTTTTTTGTTTCTTTCTTTTTTTCAGAAATGTTTATACAATGTGTTTATATGTCAAAATGTGCATTAAGGAACCACAAGTGTCTACTCTCATGCTGACTTTAGCATAAATCTTGCTTCTTCATCCTTCTTAAGTCTGAGTTTTTTTTTCCTTCAAATTCTAAATATAGAGATTTTACGCTGCTACTTTTTATGCAAGAGTTAGAGATTTTTATTTTAGTATAGAGTTATTATTAATTTATCTTGTGCTGTCTGCTCCTCATTCCTACTGACTCTAACACCATGGGAGGAATAAAGAAATTTTGCCTTAAAATAAATGTGATGGATTGATTGTGAAGACACTGCCGCACATTTGATTCTTTATTTTGTGAATAATATCTATATCAGTACTTAATGATTACCAACACCACTAGCGAACCTTCAAACATGTCTCTATAACCACCATATCTGAAATAACCAGTGAAAGTAAATACTCCCTTTGATGAAGTAACCTGACCTGGTTTTATTATTCTGGTATCAAAGGTTTTAGTTATCGCTGATGATAAAGTGTCCGATGAAGGCCTCTGGCAGGTGACCGTCAAAGTTTAATGACTACAGTGAGTTAAAGCAAAGGTGCGGCACAACAATGAAGCGACTATGCAAAGGTTTCTCAGTAACTCTCTCATCACCTGTTTCACTAATGATTGACAGCTACCATTAGCCCCGCCCCCTCACACAGACACAGCCCGGGACACACTGAAGGAATGTCTCTGCAAATGTGGGTGAGACAATAAATGGCTTTTAAGAAGAAGTATTACACAAGTTGACAGCCAAAAAATGGTCAGGGGTTTCTCAACTGATTTAGACTAATGTTGGAGTTCTGAGTCCGAATATCACATGCATTTTGCTCTATCAGGTCAACTTTTTGAGATACAGCCATAGTGTTACGGATTATGTACGTCTACGTTATTAGGAATTCTGCTTATCAAATCTGATGGAGTAAATAAAAACTGAATGACTTTGGATATGTTAACTTTTATTTCTTGAGGAAAACGGAACAAACGTCAAGGGTTTCTCAGCTGATGATCCGCAGAAATTAGTTTTTTACGCAAATCGATTTAAAAAAATATTTCTGTAGCAAAAAATCCTGACCTGATTGAGCAAAACCAAGGTCATTTTCGGACTCAGAGCATCAACATTAGTCTAATTCAGCTGAAAAACCCTGGACTATTTTCAAAACATATTTTTTTGTTACCCAGTGTTATGCTTCTTGAAAGCCATTTCAAGAAGCATAACACTTTCGCCATTATTAAAACATATAATGAGACTTTGTGATTTCATTTATTCATTTTGTTGTTGTTGTAGAAAATATATTTACAGTCTATGGGTGAAACAAGTACGAAGGATAAAACAAAATGCTTTCCATCTGTAACTAACTGTGCTACCACCAGTAGTTAATTATTATTGATAATTTTAATATTTTTCATTTCTGGCTGCAAACACAGACTTGAGAAATTGCCAAAAGAGAGTAATGGGCAATACTTGTTTGTTTTGAGTGTTCAATGGTTTTGAGAGTTTGATGGTACAATTCATTATCAAACGAGAGGACCATTTAGATTTAGTTCCTTATCGTAGCGTGGATGCATCTAAAAATAACTCTCTATCCGTTTTTTGAGGAAGAAGCAATTTTGTAACATGGTTAAAATCTCACAATATGTCTCCTTTAACCTTGGCATAATGTAAAAATAGGAGGTGAGTGCAATATTCTGTTTTTACTTGTATGGGAGGTGTATTTGTATTTGTTGTGTACGTTGTGTCTCGCCAAAACAGTGAAGTTGAAATCCTTTGTAGAATATGACATTTCCAACTTCAATAAAGATTGCGTTGCCTCCATCCATGTCTGTAAAAAGTAAATGAATAACTGTCTATGACCAGTGCCATGTGAAGTTCTTCCACAAGTATTCTGGAATTAAAAGGCCGACAAGATTTAACAGAGCGGTCTCAAAGAAAAGTATAAAAAAAGAAGATATAAGGTAAACTTTATTGATCTCACAACGGAGAAATGTACATAAAAACACTCAGGGTCTCACGCCATTACCACTGCTTTTCAAGAAATATAAAGAAGCACAATCAATAATTATTTTTG
Organism: Knipowitschia caucasica; assembly: GCA_964034765.1. Taxonomy (NCBI): domain Eukaryota; kingdom Metazoa; phylum Chordata; class Actinopteri; order Gobiiformes; family Gobiidae; genus Knipowitschia; species Knipowitschia caucasica. The sequence continues at coordinate 36,101,741 of OZ035835.1, forward strand.
GAATAATCCGTTTGACTACAGATTAAAAACTATTACCCTGATTTTACTGATTTTAAGTGAGTAAATATTTAAGGGTTAGATCTGCTATCTCAAAGCCATTAGCATTGGGACATAACAAATACAGAGAATATTGTTTTGAGGATAATATCATTTGGAAGGTATAATTATGCTCTTGGTATGGGTTAAACGTTTTCACCAGACTTGTCAAGGGGCGACAACACGGATTGTAAAACTGTTTTGACTGAATTCTGTCTGTTCTGGGCTTCAACATGAGGAATTATATCTTCCATGGATTCACACCACAGCTACAGCTACAGTGGTGTCATCGACAGAATTCAGTGACCACATCCAAAACAAATGTATGTACAAATAAACGTCTGGATTCCAAAGGCTTTGAGCTTTACCACCAGGAACAACATGACTATATCGGTGGGGCTTAAGTTGGCTGGATGACTCTGTGAAAGTGGCTAAGTGGCTAGTTTTGGGTTAGCATGCCAGAGAACCACATACAATGAGAGAGGGCCCAACACGTTAGCTTGGATATGCCTGGGAAAAGAAACCAGAAGTAGATTCACTAAAATATATTTGTAAATGATTATGGACTGTTTTTATGTCTTTTTTATGGATGACAGACTTTTTTGTATGACAGACTTTTCCGGAAAACGCATGATAACAACATGTAAACAGTCCATGATCTTTGATATATACAGTGCCTTGCGAAAGTATTCGGCCCCCTTGAACCTTTCAACATTTCGCCACATTTCAGGCTTCAAACATAAAGATATACAATTTTAATTTTTTGTCATGAATAAACAACAAGTGGGACACAATCGTGAAGTGGAACGAAATTTATTGGATAATTTAAACTTTTTTAACAAATAAAAAACTGAAAAGTGGGGCGTGCAATATTATTCGGCCCCTTTACTTTCAGTGCAGCAAACTCACTCCAGAAGTTCAGTGAGGATCTTTGAATGATCCAATGTTGTCCTAAATGACTGATGATGATAAATAGAATGCACCTGTGTGTAATCAAGTCTCCGTATAAATGCACCTGCTCTTTGATAGTCTCAGGGTTCTGTTTAAAGCGCAGAGAGAACCATGAAGACAAAGGAACACACCAGGCAGGTCCGAGATACTGTTGTGGAGAAGTTTAAAGCCGGATTTGGATACAAAAAGATTTCCCAAGCTTTAAACATCTCAAGGCGCACTGTGCAAGCAATTATATTGAAATGGAAGGAGTATCAGACCACTGCAAATCTACCAAGTCCCTCCAAATTTTCATCTCAAACAAGGAGAAGACTGATCAGAGATGCAACCAAGAGGCCCATGATCACTCTGGATGAACTGCAGATAACTACAGCTGAGGTGGGAGAGTCTGTCCATAGGACAACAATCAGTCGTGCACTGCACAAATCTGGCCTTTATGGAAGAGTGGCAAGAAGAAAGCCATTTCTCAAAGATATCCATAAAAAGTCTGGTTTAAGGTTTGCCACAAGCCACCTGGGAGACACACCAAACATGTGGAAGAAGGTGTTCTGGTCAGATGAAACCAAAATCGAACTTTTTGGCCACAATGCAAAACGATATGGCCTGCTTTTCTTCAGCAGGGACAGGGAAGATGGCTAAAATTGATGGGAAGATGGATGTAGCCAAATACAGGACCATTCTGGAAGAAAACCTGTTGGAGTCTGCAAAAGACCTGAGACTGGGACGGAGATTTATCTTCCAACAGGACAATGATCCAAAACATGAAGCCAAATCTACAATGGAATGGTTCACAAATAGACGTATCCAGGTGTTAGAATGGCCAAGTCAAAGTCCAGACCTGAATCCAATCGAGAATCTGTGGAAAGAGCTGAAGACTGCTGTTCACAAACGCTCTCCATCCAACCTCACTGAGCTCGAGCTGTTTTGCAAGGAAGAATGGGCAAGAATTCCAGTCTCTCGATGTGCAAAACTGATAGAGACATACCCCAAGCGACTTGCAGCTGTAATTGCAGCAAAAGGTGGCGCTACAAAGTATTAGCGCAAGGGGGCCGATGAATATTGCACGCCCCACTTTTCAGTTTTTTATTTGTTAAAAAAGTTTAAATTATCCAATAAATTTTGTTTCACTTCACAATTGTGTCCCACTTGTTGTTGATTCTTGACACAAATTTTAATTTTTATATCTTTATGTTTGAAGCCTGAAATGTGGCGAATTTAGTGTATATACTTTTCTTTAGTCTGTTTGTGCATTTGAAGCACTTTGGACAGCTGGTGTAGTTGTAAATGTGCCATTCAAAAAAAATGGACATTGACATTATGGGAGGTCAGCGTGAAACAGTTCACTTAGCATGAACAATTCTAATCTATGAATTTATTAGGTTAATAATCTCCACAACAAGACAGAGAACACTCCACAGGAATCATTACGTAGTGTATTTTACAACATTTCATTCACTGTCTTGACACACTTAAACATAGTGCACAGTCAGGTGTGAGTGGGCGGGGCTTATTCAAATGGCTCCTGTCAATCAGCTTAAAGTACGGTACATCCCCGTTCTTTGTCAGCTAATCTCTTGGCTAGCACAAAGAGGCGCAGAGTTCTGTATCAAGAATTAAGGAGCGCTGCGAGGAACAAAACCAGGAGCTCACTCTGACAGAGAGGTGTATCGTTACAGCTAAAAAGGCCGTTTTTTCTTTCCACAACAAATTACTATTGTATTTTACATTTTCTTTTTCTCATTTCTTTTTCTGGACCGATTTGAGTTATCTGCTTTATAAACCAATGCCATTTTATCATATGTTTGAGCTGTTACCTAGTTGATGTGATGAAAAAATCCATCAATCAGTCAATGTATAAATATCACTTAATTTTCTGCTTTTAAGAGCAACATAAAACACACCTTCCTCGTTCTACAGCCTGAGTCCTCGTTCTACAGCCTGAGTCCGGGATCTACAGCCTGAGTCCGGGATCTACAGCCTGAGTCCGGGATCTACAGCCTGAGTCCTGGATCTACAGCCTGAGTCCGGGATCTACAGCCTGAGTCCTGGATCTACAGCCTCAGTCCTCGTTCTACAGCCCGAGTCCTGGATCTACAGCCTGAGTCCGGGATCTACAGCCTGAGTCCTGGATCTACGGCCCGAGTCCTGGATCTACAGCCCGAGTCCTGGATCTACAGCCCGAGTCCTGGATCTACAGCCTGAGTCCTGGATCTACGGCCCGAGTCCTGGATCTACAGCCTGAGTCCTGGATCTACAGCCTGAGTCCTGGATCTACAGCCTGAGTCCTGGATCTACGGCCCGAGTCCTGGATCTACAGCCTGAGTCCTGGATCTACAGCCCGAGTCCTGGATCTACAGCCTGAGTCCTGGATCTACGGCCCGAGTCCTGGATCTACAGCCTGAGTCCTGGATCTACAGCCTCAGTCCTCGTTCTACAGCCCGAGTCCTGGATCTACAGCCTGAGTCCTGGATCTACAGCCTGAGTCCGGGATCTACAGCCTGAGTCCTGGATCTACGGCCCGAGTCCTGGATCTACGGCCCGAGTCCTGGATCTACAGCCCGAGTCCTGGATCTACAGCCTGAGTCCTGGATCTACAGCCTGAGTCCTGGATCTACGGCCTGAGTCCTGGATCTACAGCCCGAGTCCTGGATCTACAGCCTGAGTCCTGGATCTACAGCCTGAGTCCTGGATCTACGGCCTGAGTCCTGGATCTACGGCCTGAGTCCTGGATCTACGGCCTGAGTCCTGGATCTACGGCCCGAGTCCTGGATCTACAGCCTGAGTCCTGGATCTACAGCCCGAGTCCTGGATCTACAGCCCGAGTCCTGGATCTGCGGCCCGAGTCCTGGATCTACGGCCCGAGTCCTGGATCTACGGCCCGAGTCCTGGATCTACGGCCCGAGTCCTGGATCTACAGCCCGAGTCCTGGATCTACAGCCTGAGTCCTGGATCTACAGCCTGAGTCCTGGATCTACAGCCTGAGTCCTGGATCTACAGCCTGAGTCCTGGATCTACAGCCTGAGTCCTGGATCTACAGCCTGAGTCCTAGATATATAGCCTGTTCTTCTGTGGAAGGGGGCACACTTTTTTCCCTATTTTCTCATTCCTTGCCTATGCAGGAGGGTCTAAGGACAGTGATGATCCAGGACATTTAAGGAATGCCCATATATGAACATCAGTCATCTCACTCCTTATGGACCAATGGATCCTATATATTTGTTTACTATTTACTATTGTATATGTGTTTTATCTGATCTGTTTTTGAGGCTTAAACAACTTTGTAAAGTCCTCCGAGACGACTGCTGTTGTGATTTAGGGCTATACAAAAATACATTGAATTTCTTACTTGTGTCAGTGGCGGGACTTTCAAAATTATCGTCTATCATAATCCATTACAGAAGCAATTTATCATCTGTAAAATCAGTTCTTGTGACAGGCCTTCAGGAGGATGGCTATATACACGGCATGGCTTTCCACAGTGTGCGAACTGCTATATTTCATTCAGACAAGTGCCCACAAAGACCACATTGAAACACACTTCTTTTCCTGTGATATATTTCTCAAAGATCCACATCAGTAGGTGCAGTGAGGTGACCCTGGCCGCTCCCTCTGTTTGGACGCAGAGGTTTAGACTAATAAAGCCCTCTCCATAATGTCCCGTGTGATGAGAGCAGCTTAAGACACAAAGAGACCTATAATCCGGTGACTCAGAGCCTGCTGCTGTACAAGGGAAAACTAAGGATTTACCGGCTTCAAAGAAAGGCCACTTTTCACTTTGAGATGTGGTTTAGAGAGTTTTTGTGTTGTGCAAGTTTTTGTTCAGAATTCACTTTGCTTTAGGGTGGGAAAGAGTATTTAAACCATTGGATGCATTCATTTCCATTAGCTGAGTGATTTTTAATTAATGGATTGGTTCAATGTAAAAAATGTGTCATTCTAAGCACCATCACTACAGACTGATTTATTTGAACATGGTTTAAAGACCAATATGATACTTGCGTCCATGCAACAATATTTTTATCATTATCACATGTATTTTCTAATTGAAGCAACTACTTTTTTATGAACGGATGTATTCCAAAGTCTTTCGACATCTCTCCTTCTCCTACTCAACCAAATAGTGCTTTGTGAGAATTTCAGTGCAGGCTTTGGTGCATGTTTTCACATTGAGAAGAATAATACATTTTAACATACATATTGTACATAACAGGTTTTTTGTAAGAATACTGTATAAAAAATATATCTGCTTTGTATTTTTGATAACAATGACTTTGTGTCTGCATGGGCACTTGAGGACACAGATAAAGTTTAAAAATAAAAGTATTTGAAAAGAGTATGCTAAATCGACTTTTTTGAGCTTTTAACAATGATACAACAGCAACTTACACATAGCTCCGCCCCCCTCTGTCTAAAAGCTCCTGTCTCAGTCCTATAATAGTATGATGTCATTGGTCCACTATGACATCATACTCAGACCAATATGCATTTTTAAACAACTTTGTTTTGGCCGTTCTTCAGATTTAATGAAGTTCTTTACAAAGTTATTTACGTTCTACTCCCCTCTACTCCCTCTGGTGGCAGTATAGGGAGTTACAGGCAGAAAGCTTTTATTTTTTCCCTTCATTTTTGTTTCACCATACATTTTCAACAATATATTTTCAACAATATCTTACATTGTGACAAAGTAAATAGTCACATTATGATTGTGAACGGCCAAAAACAATGCATATTATGTATTCTTTAATTTATTTGTTGTTTTTAGCCAAATCACAAAGATATGGGGTATCAAGGGCGTAGGTTTGCGTGGGGACCATGGGGACATGTCCCCACCAATATTTGGTGAGGACTAAAAAGTCCCCACCAAAATGACATGATGTCCCGTGACCCGGACGGTCCGGGACACATGTCTTCCGTTTGTGCATACGTCGCGCCTCCTCCTCGCCTCCAGAGCAACAGCAGCAGCAGCAGCACGTGACCCGTTCCGTTCTCTGCAGTGATTGGCTGTCTTCTTCAGCGCCAAACTGAAGCACTGAGCGACTGTTTAATTTTTAAAAGTTAGCCAGCGTGAAGCAAGTGTTTTTTTTCGTTCCCTGAGCGTTGTAGTACGTGAGTAATCAGAGGAAAGTACTGTAGATCTATTACCATTCAAAGTACTTACGTTATTTCTAATCTGTCAGCGCACTGTTTAATGTTCCGAGGAGCTCACACGGCATACAGAGACAGAACAGAACTGGCTCCAATAAAGAAACAGGTTGGTTGAAAGGCTGAAAAAATACTTATTGTGCTCTTACTATCCAAAATGTATAAGTGGGTGTGTTGTGTAAATCAGGATAAACTAGGGATGAAAATATTCCACGGATCCACGATTTACAACCTTTATCTGCTGATAATGTAATTTCTGTGAAATGTGTGACAGCGGGCACTTGCTGTTATTTGCTCTAAGCACATTCAAGCGATGCACTCGAATGTGCACGTCCTGGTGCAGCTGCTGCCGCTTTGTAATGACAGCCGCGGCGCTCAGTGAAAGCACAGCTCTAACATGGTACCGAGCTCAGACCATATGCAGACAGAACCATGTTGCAAGTGCGGGTCTCCCTCGTATCTCCCCCGTTTCTCCCCTGTGTCTCTGACATGTCTCTCCCCTGACTCTTCCCAAAGCGCAACCAGCGCTCCCGAAATTAAAGCTCGGATACCTAAATTTTCCATTGCGTTAACGATGCATGCTGGTTGTGCGCAAAACACACCACAACAGGTCATTTAAGTTTTTACTTTGCATACTTGAGAGCCCTGTGAGTCATTACTTGCCCTTTTGGGTTGAGAGTGGAATAAAAAAAAGAAAATGTAGAAAAATCCACACTGTTACTTATTGCCAAACTCTTGTTAACTCATTGTATTGAGAAATACTATGTAACTTTTGACATTGGCCAAGTTATATAAATGATTCTGCAGTTCATGTATATGAATGTCTGTTTTTGATTGTCTATACCTTCTTACATAATTTAGAAAAAATGCCACCTCCACAAAAAAAGATTAAAGATATCAGGAGCTTTTTTAACAGTTGGAAAGTAAGTAAGAGAAAGCACAAGTAATAGCAAATTATGAATTGTGATGATTAATCTTCTGTTAACATACATAGGAAACTCAACCAACAAGAGAGAACAATATAGGGAATGTTGAGGTAGAAGCAACAGGCCCTTCAGTGCATCAGGTGAGGTTGGAATTTTGTAGGTATGCATGGGACTATGAATTGTTTTTAGAGATTGATCATATATGTCAAACAATGTAGTGAGCTACTCACTGTAGATTCTAATTCAATATTTTCTCCTCTGTTTTTATTTATTATAGGCAATTGAAAGATCAGAGCATGATTTATTTCAAGTATCGAGAGCAGTTCCTGAACTGTTAGAGCCTCAGGTGAGGGCTATTATGTAGATTTGGATTAGGTTTAACTCAGTATAGAATCATACTAAAGTTAAAGAACATCATTTGGTTGGAAATTACCTATGCCAACTCAAACTCAAACAAACTATAATGATGAAAAAAGTGTGTCTGAAATCTTTTACTAAATATAGGACACTCTGAGAGATATAATGGAAATTCAAGAAGGAGATAAAGACAAGGACATGACAGGACTCCAGGTGAGGTTAGGATTAAGCAGTTAAAATCTTAGACCCATCAACCAATTCTAGTTTCATGAGATATTTAGCGACTGGTGTACCATGCCTAGGTTTCATTTTATTCAATGTAGAATGTGTGTTTTTATTAATACCATAAAGGAAAGTCAGACAAACAGGGAATGTGCAGTGATGGTAGAGGATGAGGAAGTGGCTGGACCTTCAGGGCTTCAGGTGAGGTTGAAAGTATTTATTTGGTTTTGTTGGTGGTTTTATTTTGTATATGCTTAGATCTGATTTGTTTAATGTACTACATGTGTTTTATTTATTATAGGGAACTCAGGTATTCAGGGAAGATGTAGTGCAGGCAGATATCGAAGCTGGGCTTCAGGTGAGGCTGGAATTATGAAGATAAAATATGGGATTTTTTAATGTTTCATAACAGTGTATTTGCTATTTAGGAGGCAGCCAATGAGAGTCACTCTCAAGAAAGTGCCAGGGACAGCATATTTGAGATAGGTTGTAAACCATATCAGCCTGATCCTGAATACAGGATATATTTACTATCTTATTTACTATAAACATTTAAGCCATCTTGTGGACAAAGTTAGAATGAACGCAACACAAAACTCAGAAGCTCTGATCCAATTGATTTTGTTTTAACTATTAGAAAAAATCCTTAACTGCTTCTCATTCAGTCTACAGCTGAGTTTAGTATAGAAGGGTTGTAGTGAATGTCCCCACCAAGATTGGAACCAAACCTACACCATTGTGGGGTATTATATCTCTCTTTTCAGTCCATCCTTTCTCACTACCTAGTTGCATATGTGTTGCCAGGTCAAGCCTTACGCCTAAAGCCTTTGCTCCCGACTGCCACAGAGGCCGATCCCCGCGCCTGTATCTGCGTGTGTGTTTGTCTTGGCTCGGCCTCAGTAGAAACCTTACATAAGTGGAAGCTGTGAGAAGCAAGAGAGCTGTTCAAACACCTCTGAAACATGAGGGATTAATAATATAGACGTGACCTAAATACAACACCGGTCCCTGCAGGTATCGGGCACCTCCGGACATGTTTGAGACCATCTCATCACAGGCCAAAAACTCAACCACTCGACCGAAGTCTTACGTCTTAGGGGTTAATTACACATTTCTTCTTTTTTTTTCAAATAGGCCTATAATTTGTCTTTGTCACATCATACACAATGTTATGAGAATATGATGCATAGCTGAGGATATTGGATTTGAACATTGTCAGCGTATATGAAGCATTTAACTATAGTGAGTGAGTAAGTCCTCTTTAATTGTGTAGCGCCAAAGAGTTCACAAGGATTTTTGCACGATTTTTAGGAGCCATACAAGAGAGGCATGCTGGACTATGTGTTTCTTCTATACCAAGATAGCTAATAATAACTAACAAATTAACTTAACCATTTAATTTCTCAACCATTTGGTAGATCACCTTTGGAGCATATACGTAATGGCATAACTGAAATCTACCATTCTTCTTCATTGGGACTCCACACTTGGTTTTAGACAATTTTAGCACCAAACTACAACTCAACCATTTGGTAATGACCTCTAATTCAAAAAGGAATTTACAAAAACATCCACATGCTCCTACATACAGAAAATCAAAACAAAACAAAAAATACATTATTTCTTCAAGTAGTGATTGGGTTAATCTACCAAGAAGAAAAGATGAACCTTCCTAAACTATGCAGGACTAATAATGTTTTTAGTGGTATGGGAAACCGGAGCGCTTGGAGGAAACCGACACAGACACGGGGAGAACATGCAAACTCCACACAGAAAGTCTGGAGGTGGAATCGAACCCAGGACTAGTGCAAATATTGGAACATACATCTATTTTGTCGACGAAATCAGAAATTGTTTGTTGTAAATTCTGCCACATCATGAAATTAAAATAGTCAACATTGCATTTAATTTGGCGAGGCAAGTTTTTTTGTATAGCACACATCATAAACAGGGCAAGTCGTATTATTCAAAACAAGGCATCTACATAATAAAACATGTAAAAGCATTTATGATCGTATCCCATAGGCCACATCGGAAATACGTTTATTTGTGTAAAAAGGTAAATTTGAGATGTTTTTGTGAATGGACTTGTTTGTGCAGGACAAAGAGTCTCCAAGTGTTGGCCTTGAGATTAGCAAACAAAGGCTGGGGATGTACTGTACAGCGGCTGGGATCCGCTCTGTGCGAGAGGTGAAAGGCACAAAACTCTTCCAAGGGACGAACGCCAGAGATATTCAGGTCAATATCAAGATTCTGTATTATTTGAATCTAACACAACATTGAGAGTCATGAATACAGATGTGGAGCACACAACAAAGCACTTTGTTATTAGCCTCAGAAATAAAATGTGTATATCAGCAAAATAAAAATGTCTGATTATGTAAATGGTCTGGTTGAAGGCCCATAGTTTTATGGTTCATCTATACACAGGACAGGATTACAACACTGCAGACAAACAATCACCTGGAGGGTTTTTTGGGGCTGTCTAACAAGATTTCCACGGACTTAAACTGGGTCATTCTGACACAAGAATATGTTTTAATGATTCAATTGAATGAATACTCTTTAAGCTGTGGATCATTGTCCTAATGTTATGTACACATCCATTCCAGTGCTAACTTTAGCAGCTTTTCGATCGATAATGTCCTGTATTTTGCTCCATCTTCTGTCCCACAACTCTGACACACCTATCCCTGATGATGAAAAGCAGATCCACAGCGTGATGCTACCACCCCCATCTTTGACATTGGGGATGGCGGTGGACTGAGATTGATGAGCTTGAACACGTAGGTGCAGAGGCAACATTTCAAATGAAAAATCACAATGAAATCACAATGACACATGTCGACTTGTTTGAGTGGACAAATTCATGCAGCGTTTTTGGGAGCCTCCTCAGTCCTGCATTGCGTGGCCTCAGTCCTTGTTCTACAGCCTGAGTCCTGGATCTACAGCCTGTGTGTGCGTGGGCTTCCCCGAGATTTCTCACTTTTTTCCCAGGACAGTGATGATCCAGGACATTTATCAACATTTATTGACACTGGTCACCCGCCCCCTTTGGACTATTGGCTCCTATATGATTCTTATTATTACATCTTCTTTAACTGATTAATTAACTGATCTGTTGTTGATGAATCCAAAACTTTTTGAACTCTTCCAGGACTACTCTCAATAGAAAGTTAAATGCAATTGAAAGGAACTGTTTCATAATCAGTGCATAGAGTTCTGTATACATTTAGTTTGACTGATTGATACTAAAAATAGATACTCAATAATAATAAATTACACATTAGTCAGACTTCAGCTCATCTGCTCCAGTAATGACACAGTGTTTGTGCAGCAGTTGAATAAACATTCTTGAGTTCCACATTTTTTGGTTTGGCTGAGTGCTGATGATGAAGAGGAAGTGCTAAGTCATGCTTCAGTCGACATATATAATGTGGTTTCATTTACACAGGTATTCTGCTTTGATCTCTCATGCCCCACATTCATTAACACCATTATCTATTACGTATGTCACAGTTGGCCCATGCATTAAAGTTAGAGTCCCTGATTTTGTCATGTGAAAAATATATTAAATTGAAAATATATGGGGAAATATTTAGTATGAGTATAGCAGAGTATAGTTAGTTCAATTCCACTTCCAGACGGGACGTTTCTGTGTAGAGTTTGCATGTTCTCCCCATGTCTATGTGTTCTCTCTGGGTGCTCTGGTCTCCCCTGCCATGTTCACTCTCCCCTCTGAAATAAGAGATTCTGAAATCTCAGTGGTACTTTCCTGGTTAAATAAAGGTTAATAAACAACCACCATTGCTCAAGCAAATCACTCAAATAGTCAAATAGTGACACACAGGGTTCAGCATTTATCTACTCGTCTTTCATTCTACATACTATAAAACATAGATCTATACTTTTGGATGAAAACTAAACTGGTCATTTTAAGGCCAAAAGCTACTGGTTCACACACTTTAACTTTATAACAACACAGAGCAAGACATCTTAATGTAATCTTTATGTTTAACGCAAACATGTGAAATCTAGTGTAAGACTAACACAATCATAACCAATGCTAATATTTAAATTATTCCAAAATATAAACGAACAGCGATCTATAAAATGTAGGTGACTCCTGGAGAAATGGCAGACAATCCCTGAGAACAAACTGGCTGTACAAACTGACATCAGGGAGTACGGAAGCCCGATACGGTCAATAGTCAACACGGCTCTGGCCTGTTGCATAAGAAGTCAAACATTGGATTTGTGTGTGGTTAATGATTGTGCTGAAGTGATACGACGGGTCCACTCCTCGTATCAAACGCTCGCAAACCAACATTGGCCTCGGTCAATCGCAACATTGACCAGAGACAAAGACAGACTCAGATGCAGAGCTGTGTGCACCGCTCAGATCCAGGGTTAGGCTTAGGAATGAAAACTAACATTGTTTTTAGAGTCTCCGGATTGGGTTGTTTCAAGAGCCAAAAATGAAAAGTTCCTATATGTTTGCATGAGTACACAGTTGGCCGACACGGTGGCTTCACAGCTAGAAGGTCCTGGATTCCACCTCGAGACAGGACCTTTCTGAGAGTGGAGTTTGCATGTGTTCCTGTGTCTGCTCCGGTTTTCTCCAGGTGCTGCGGTTCTCCTTACCACTAAAAGCATGCACAAAAGTCTTTCGTAATACCCTTCCCAACCCCGCTGTCGCCTCCTGTTTCGGGGCCAGGACTCTGAAGATTCTGAAATATCTGTGGGACTTAGTGGGAGGTTAATAATAATTTTCCATATTCATCTTGATTTGTTTATATCCCCATTGATATATTTATGTATGTATTGCTCATGACCCATATATGGTAAGGGGCACAAGTTACAAAACAAAACAGTAAAGAAATACATCGTGTAAACAAAGGGTTAGTGTTGCATTGATGGGTATTTAACATAATACGGAGGGCGATATCTGTCTCTGTATGCAATAACATTGTTTAGCACTCAAACATAAATGACTCATCTCCAATATGAACAACCGCATAAAAGTTACAAACGTGTAGATAAGATGAGATAAGATTATTTAAACTTCATTGTGCCAAGGGAAATGTGCAGTAGGATTCAGTGCTACACAGGTCGGCATGAATGAAAAACAATAACGAGTAACATTAAAGGAAAGTGCAGTAGTGCTTTGAAGTCGTTTGGTATGTCCTTGATTTAAAAAAAAGAATGCTATTTCCATTTCTTAAATAACAATTTTTTTAAGTTCTGACCATTTAACAACAAGAAGAAAGTGGCAAAGTGGCATTTTTGGTTTCAAGCTGATTTTTTTACAATACATTTCCTTTAAAACACCCATTTTCCCTTGGTCTTGACCAGGCGGCTAACAAAATTGGATTGAATTTGCGCCTCCACCCCCTTTGCTTTACGACACTCCAGACGTGCATGTACTTTGACACTGGCACCTATTGTGTGGGTGTGTGATTAGCCTGAACACACAAAGCCAGCGTCCAGTACAAGCAGACACATGCTTTACTTTTTGCAGGCCGTATAATCTGACAGAGGCTGTGACGCGGCCAAGTCTGCTCCCTGTCGAGTCTTGCACAGGTTCAGAGTCTGGACTAAGTAAAGGCCTTGGATTTTGTCACTTGGATGAAATATGAGCGTCTCCAGCCGGGTTCCTGATCAACGGTGGTCTGAAAACAGGAATGAAGCATATAGTAACCACTGTTATTGGTCAAATACACCACAGATTTCAAAGTGGCATGTGGTTAAAGAGCTGAGAAAATGACTTGTTTTGCTCTATTATTATTGAATTGTAACTCATTATTGTTCGAAATTGACAACAACAGAACAGTTCAATAGACAGTAGAATATAGGCCTGTCTTCTGTTATTATAAATGTTGTTACTCGCTACAAAAAGGTTAGTTTGACGACTGTGAGGGAATAGATATATTACACTACACTAGTATTGCAATTCCTTCCATCCTTCCTTACTTACTTACAAACTTACCCACTGACTGACTGACTTACTTTCTTACTTGATAACTTATTTTCATACTTTTTCATTCCTTCCTTCCTTACTTCCTTACTTACTTACTTACTTACGTACATTAAGCTATATTATAATTTGATTAGGAGTCAACAGAGAAGCTGTTCTTTAAAGCTGAGGCACCTCACTTTCAAAGAATTCCTCCAATAGGTCATAACCAACTAGTGTTGCTCTATCACCAAATGTCATATGTATAAATAATAATCATGTCTCTGGCACCGTTTTAGATCAGCATTTTCAAATAGAAACCACCAATCAGCCCATCAAATGTTCTGTAACAACATCTTCTATCTTTATGTTTTCAGGGCCTTTCTAAGTGGGCTTTACATGTACTCTCGTTGTCTGTGTAGTGTTCCTCCAGGTGCTCCGGTTTAGCTCCCCTCTCTGTGAGGCCAGGACGCCCCTGAAATCTCAGTGGGACTTTCCTGGTTAAATAAAAGGTCAATAAAATCAAAGCTTTTTCTGTTGAAATAAACAGAATCTCAGCAGAATGCACATAACTTTTTTACAGATGTCCTAGTTTTTGTGTTATTTCTGTAAAAAGTGAGGTACCCCTGCCTAACAACCCCCGTGAAAAAACAATAAACCAACGAATCAATCTACTGCATCCTATATCTATTCATCACAGTCATTGGTGAACGTTGAATGTACTTCCTCGGGCCTCATTTTCCATTAAAAAGCATCAAACGGCCGTTGGATTTGAGGCACTTGTTGAAGCCGGTCTAATTGCATTCACATCTTTCTCTGCAGTTCTCTTAAAGTGCTTTTCAGTCTGTGCGCACACAAGCCCAGATTAAGGGTTAACTGAAGAGGCAGACTCCGGCTCTTTCATGCTCCACACTAGAGCCATGACTGACACTCTGCCAAATGTGTCATTCCTGGCATAACAGAGCCAAGAGAAGAGCCCGCGGTGTTTTTCCGATGAGAAATAACAAAAGCCTGCACTGTAAAAAACAACAAACAAAAACGACAAAACAAGATTTAGGACCAGGGATACAATCAAAATGTGAAACCCGACAACACTTATTTGCAATGTCCATCCGTAGAAGGAACACAATAGATTTGAATATAGTATGTCTTAAAACAATTGGAACAAGCAGCTTTGAATATATCTCAAGCACAGACTTATTATTTAAACGAGAAATTGATTGTCTGAATTTACAGGTGAGCTTACTTTCTTCTTTCTGCTACACAATGATAATCTATAGCATCATTCTCACAAATCTAAACAACACGCCAACCTTTCCCACTGTTGTCTCGGGTCGCCACGGGTGTTGAATAAGACAAGGCCATTATGGGAAAAGATTAATGACATTTTTGGTCCATTATTATACATTTAGTAAATAAATCTGCACATTTCTGTATTAAGCCGTCTTTTTTTTCCTCCGTCCCTTTACAGCAATCACCTGCTTTTATTTCCCTTGAGCCAACGTGTCTGTTCTTTGCCAAATCACCAGCCAGAGCCCAGAGAAATAAGCAAATGAAAGAGTGACCATGTGGCAGAGGCGGCGGTCAGGGGAGTCCTGTTTGTCCAACGCTCTTTCAGCTTCAGAAGAATTATTACAATACATATATACATTGTGCTTCAAACAGTTTGGAGTATGTAAATGGTGCAATTCTACACTACAGGGACAGTGTACAATTAACATTAGCCAAAAAAAGAGATGCAGGAGTGCTAATTTACACCTAATCACTTCTTTTTTGTTCCATGATAAAAAATAAAAAAAACAACTAGAACATGGAAAAAACCTGTGAAAAGTTGATTGTCTTTTAACTCATTGCGTTTTTTTGCAGTGTGTTTCAAACTGAGAGCGGACGAGCTTAAGAAGTGGCGGAGGAGTGCTGTTGTCAGTGGTAATTGTAGGTTTTCAATGGGACCTTTGCCAATAAAACACAGCTCCAATTAAACAGGAGTTCAGGTTTCGCCGGCTGTTTGCTAAATGATGACAGGGGCACGTCACTGTGGTCAAAAGTTGAAATGAAGCAATCATGAAAACGCCACCGTCACGTTGCACTTTGGGCAATTAACAAACAGGCTGATTTGCTGAGCTGGTTTGTTGTGTGCGGAAGAAAAACATAAAGTAAAGTAAAAGATTAAACTTTTGTGAGTCTGTATTGGAATCAGGTCAGAATTACTTGAAATGATTCAGGGATTAGCAAGAAAATACTTTAAATAATTAGGCCAAAAGAAATTGCAATTCGTTTGAAGTATGTTTTTACCTTTTAGGCGTATCTTTATGCAAGGCAAGCTTATTTGTATAGCACAATTCATACACAACTCAAAGTACTTAACAACACAAGATAGAAACAATACACTACTTACAATAATAACAGTGCATTAAAATAATGAAGATGTGATCCTTCAGTCGTACGCACAGCTAAACAAAACTGTTTTTACCTGGATTTGAACATAGTGCAGAAGTCTGTCTCACATTTACAGGAAGACTGTTCTAGATTTCAGCTGCATAAATCTGAAACGCTGCCTCTTCATGTTCGCTCTTCTTTTGAGTTAAAATCATATTTCGAAATAACTAGAATAGAATGTGGATTGTAGAATGTGTCCTTTAATAGTCAAAATAAGTGTTCACTTCTTCCCACTCCTTTTCGAGCATCCATAAGTGTTATGTTAGTATCACTCACTCTTTTTGTTATTACCCCTTTGTTATATTTTGTACATGTACCTAAGTTGCTTGAACTAATTATTTCTATGCCCGCTTACTTGCTCGGAATGAATAAAAATAAAAAAAAAAAAAAAAAAAAAAATAGCGACCTTTATCTAAAAAACAAATTAATGTGAAATTGGACGTGAAACTCAACTTAAAGCTGGGGTATCTATATTCTTATCATTTGCAAGTAAAAGTAAAATTTTGTGACCAAAGCAGACCACATCATGCTGCCTTTATTTTATTAGAATACATGTTCTCATTTGCATATGTGTGAGAGCGTGAAAGCTGATTGGCCGAGTCAGGTTGGTCCTCTCTTTATCAGTTTTCTGTCTGAAAAAGCTGATCTAAAGAAGTGACAGAGGCCAAAGAATTTACACACATGGAAAACAAACTGTTTTAGAGCCAGAAACTAGCTTTTGTGGTTAGGTAAGTTAGGAACCCCAGCTTTAACTAACAAACTATAGTGTTATCGTGGCATAATGTCTTCCTTTGACAAATTGTACAGTGTAAAGTCAGTGCTGTATTTCCATATTCACATCACTGGCTTCTGAGAGTTGGTTCCTTCTGGTTCTGAGTGCATTAATGACTCCGTCCGATAATCGCCGGGCGAGCTACGTGTCCAAACATACGAGTTTTATAGGGAATGGTTGGCATGGCTCATGGGAATCACCCTTAATAATCACTGCTTTGACGGCGCACACTCCGCCCTGCAGCAGTATCATCAGAGACAGGAAAGATTTATAGCCTTCAAAACAACACTTCAGAAGTTTATTAGAAGAAAAAGATAGGATTCGTGTTTTGAAAGAGGTTGTCTGCTATTTTGTTCTGTGAAATTGTTTGTACAGGTTTTGACGGCATTTATTATGTTCATGAGATGCTTTTCATATTTTCATCTTGTACAATTTGTATGTGAACCTCAAGCCAATCATTGGGCATAATGTGAACTCATAGATACACATGGACAGAGGTAAAACTATAAAACTAAATGTATGTATCTGTTTTGCCAAGAGACCTATAGTTTAATGCAGAAACGTCTTACCAAAGCTGTTTAACCTCTTATATCTTTGTTTTAACTATGACATTTATTGCCGAATCCTTTAATATGAACCCAAAAAATACCTTTCAACATTTCGCCACATTTCAGGCTTCAAACATAAAGATATAAAAATACAAAAAATTGTCAAGAATCAACAACAAGTGGGACACAATCGTGAAGTGGAACGAAATGTATTGGATAATTTTAACTTTTTAACAAATAAAAAACTGAAATGTGGGGCATGCCAGTAGACCTTGGATTGTCAAAGTGGGTCATCTGGAAAATTGTTATTTTATATTTTCGGGATTGCACAGAGGCTCCACTGTTATGGTGGTAAAATAAAGCCCAATGAAGACCAGGGTTGTTTTCTAAGAAGTGGAGTCAAAGCACTCTTTACAAAGCCTATCTTGTGAGTTTGATGTGAATAACATGCACATGCTGACACAAGAGTGAATAAAAGTTTAACCACCATTATATAATACGCATTCTATATTACCAGTAATCACATGTACTAACAATTATATTATATTATTAGATATATATTAACATACTCTATAATGTACATGGATTAAAGAAAATTATATAAATCTTATATGGGATAATTTGTAAAGTTAGGATGAGTAAAGATGCTACTGAAAGCCGTATAAGAATTAAGGAAATTTTAATATATAACATATTAGACATACACTGTACATATCAAGTGATGTTATTGTAAAAATACCACGGCATAAACCAATCTGTAGCAACCACTTCATTTAAGTTAAGTTCATTTAGAATAATAAAGAGGGGGTAGTTAAAAAGTCTTACTTCTTACATTTTTTGACACTGGATTGTTTAATAAAAAAAAAACTGTATATTTGCACTTCTTGTCTGTCTTGTTGTTGTCCTTTTGCCATGGCTCGAAAAAAAATATTTCATCAATGAGAGGAAGCTTTCTCATAGGGCTTGGTTTTTCAACTATGCCCCATGCTGTGCCCTTATCCAATAAAAAGATGGGATGCAGAAGGTGAATAGGATCCCAAAATATCTCAAAACCTCTATAGAAGAAAATCGACAATAATAGCGAAAGGTTCATTGTTACACAAAATTTGGTTATATAGAGGCAGCCTCGTTCTTTAAATGTTAGTTATGTAGTTTCGCTCCAGACATAACCCTTTGCTCAAGTCCTTACTTGCATCAGCTGCCCTGTCTACATGTCCTAGAAAAGATAACAATTATTAAGGTTATAATCCCATTTCATATGCAGTTGATCAAAATAGTCATCCATTATCAAATTAGTTCATCTGGACAGCTGTTTCCAATGTTACATCTCCTTAGGACAGGATTAGACTTGCTACAATTTTGTTCTCAAACCAATTAATCCAGAGTCAGGTGACAACTTTTTAAACTTGCTCTAAGTGCATTACGTGGTTTTTTTTATTTTTTTTTTTTTTTTTTTTTTTTATTTTTTTTTTTTTTTTTTTTTTTTCTATGAATACTACAGGAGAAGGATGCTTTGTGTAATCATGGTGGAAAACGCCTTGTACTGTTCCTTGATGTGGCAGCCCACCCATCTCTCTTCAAGCTCTTCCGGACAAGCTCTTCGCAACTCCCTTCAATTACCTCTAACATCGGTGCTTGTTTGGCCTTTCTTTACTTCTTTTCCTTTAAAACACCAATATAAAATTGCAATATTTTTACCAATACTGTTCAGCTGATTATGTGGAAAAAAATAATAGGCCAAAGTGAAGTCACTAATTATTTGAGGATAAAACAATAGTTATTCAGTATACCTTTTGCTGCATTAGGGACACGACACAATCTAAAAAACAACACAGACACACACCACCTTACCCCCATTTTATTCCAACAAATTTGGATGGCACAGAATTGGGACCTTCCTCAATCCTCCTTTGGATGTGTAGAGGTCATCTGGTCCAAATGTAAACTGCAGACAGCACTGCGGCATTATCCACTTAAAAATTTGGACCCTCATATCTCCGAATGGTCAAATCCATTTGGCTAGGTCTACAAACATCATGGGGAACTAGTGGAAACTTATGTAGGATGTGTTTCTTGTTAGTCTGAACAAAGAGGCACACAGCAAGATTTTTGGATGCATTCTAGTAACAAAAGAAGAAAAACCACACATAATACTAATTGTAGGTACAACCTTTAGTCTTCATTAATAAGCTAATACTATTATTTAAAACTTAAGAATGTGTTAAGAAAGAAAAGCCGTGCAGGTAACTGGATGCTAACTAGCCTTTAGTTGACAACCCCAATTTTCTAAGACACAAACCTTTTAGGGAGAAATATTCCAATAATGTGTCCATACCGGAGGCTCTTCATAGCCGAAGGACATTTGAAAAGCAGAAGATATTGAGATAATTTAATCGTTTCTGACAAGTATGTTCTTGTATTGACTTTACCGCGATACCGGAATTTGCTTTCTCCGAGCAGGCGGAAGATGGCGGAGCAGGGGCTGGCGTGCAAAAAAGGTCTCAGTCGGGTCAAGGACATCATGTATTTTGGTGGGGGACTTTTTTAGTCCTCACAAATATTTGGTGGGGACATGGCCCATGGTCCCCCGCAAACCTACGCCCTTGCTGAGCGTTTCGTCGCTGGCAGAGCTAAAGCGTGGACCTTAACCTGCCACTAGTGGCGATAGGATGTAATATGATTACGCAGCTGCGGTGATTCATGAAAAGATTGTGAATGAAGACGACAAAACGAAATGGGACCACTGTTAGACCTGTTTAGGTGGAGCTGTGGTGGAATTGATGAGGCGAGTTGATAGTCAGAATGTGGAGAGCTTATCGCTTTTACTGTAGTTTAAAGGTGCAGTACTCCCTGGAAAAGTAAAGGTGGGGGGTTGAGTTGACTGATAGTGAAACTGTGGCGGGCATCATCATGATGTATAATATGGAGGTTCGTGCCCCACGGATGTGTAAGGAAAAAAAGCAGGTGGGATTCAGAGGAGTGAAGGTTGGGATTAGTTCTTATGCTGAAGCAGTGAGGAAAGTTCAAAATCAAAACAGGAGCGAATGGAGAACCAGAGTGATGCTAGGAGAAAGACGCAGGAGTGTGATTGAGGGTAATATGGTGTCGTGGATAATTTGATGGTGTTTTTAGCATATTGTCATAATTGTGGAATCAGGCAAGCATAAAACAGATCAAATACGATATTGTGAAGGGAGCGGAAAAGTACCTGGTCTGAGAGGGTGTTTCCTGGTTACGGTGGACAAAAGGTTGGAGGAGGAGAGAGAGTGGGTGTGGGAGGGGAGTGAGAGAGTAGTATGAGAATATTCAATGGGAGCAAGGAGTGTTGGCTAATGGACAGGAATTAAAGGTTAGTGAGAACAAGGAGGGAGATGATATTATATGTGTTAGGAAACATGGCTTTATGGGCATTCAGACCGCAAACGCTCAATCGCTGAAGCCCGTCCTAGCAAGGAGGAGTTGTGTTAGTGGAAGTTGATAAAGACTCGCAATGTCACTCGAAGGGATAAAAAATTGGAGGATGAAGAATTGAATAAATCGTGTGCCAGCAATGAACTCTAGAGCCGGCAAGATTTGCATTGGGTCGGAGGTCTGAGGGCCGCCGCATCGGTTTACTAGGATTGAATAAAATATGCTGCTTTTGACCGCTCAATGCATATACTATTGTCACTTCAGCGATGTGTTTATCTCTGCTGTTTTTTCTCACCATGTATCTTCCCAAATTCCTCTGCCAAGGCATATTACAAGGTCCCCCATCTACAACAACCTCACATTCTCGTCTCCAGCTGGATCGCTACCGCCTCCCTAACTATCATTTCTCTTCCTCTCACGCCTCATTGTCTTTCGGTCATCCTGCCACTACGGGTCTGTTCAGCATATTATAAGTGACTGTGACCTCTCACCTCTGTCAGACTCATTCAATGTCTTGAAGCACTGTCTGGGCTTCATACCGTGTACTTGCAGCTCTATTCATGTTGTACTCCTCTCAATTCAAAACTCTTTCTCTCTCCCAAATAAAAACCTCAAGTCCCTTTAGAGTCTAATGACAACATATTGATACATTTGTATAAGGCGCGAAAAACCCCCGGGAAAGGTTACTATGACAACAGTCGCCCCTGCGCCATGTATCCCTATGGGGCAGCAGAAAGGGCTGTGGTTTAGAAAAGTTAAAATGCGTGTAAATCTTGTTTTCTTTACTTTTTCCAAAAACAAAACACACCAAAATATAAACAACAAGTACCCAGTAAAAGTCATAAAATTTCAACTTCTGGCGTTTTGTTTTGAATACACTAATTAGCATATTAAAGTGAGTGACGGTCAGTTGACCGCTAGGGGCGCTCCTAGTGTTAAAAAAGTTTAAATTATCCAATAAATTTTGTTCCACTTCACGATTGTGTCCCACTTGTTGACATTTGTTGAAATTAAAATTGTATATCTTTATGTTTGAAGCTTGAAATGTGGCAAAATGTTGAAAGGTTCAAGGGGGCCGAATAATTTCGCAAGGCACTGTAAGCATTACTTTGTTTAATCTAAGCTTCATTTAAGCAGGAAAAAGGCCATTGAGATGAAAAACCTCTTTTATTTTTTTTAAGGGAGTCCTGGCCAAGCACAGCAAAGTTACACATTGAACAGAAGTACATTGGCATTACAAGGGGGTGCCACAAGAACCAGAACACCTAAATGCAACGCCCATCCAAACAAGGAAGCCAAGGAAATAGACTTTTGGTTTTGTAGAGTTCACGTTTAGTCCTTTATTCTAGACATTCTGAGCACGCTGCTTTTTGCGTTTCTTTTTCCACAGCTCCTCCACTTTCTGCTGTTCTTCGGGTGAAGCTTAGTCCCACCTGCAGAGCTGTCCCGTACAGTACGTCCCGGTGGAGGCCTCCCTCGCGTGTGACATATGGACGGTTTGAAAATAGCAGTGTTTAGTGCCGTGAGTGTGAGTCATCCTCTGTGTTCAGGTTTAACGCTTCAGTGAAAAAACACACACGCGCCCGCCTCATGTGTCTCCTGAGGACTTCACGTAGACTCTTCGTCAGACGAGAACCAGGAAATGTAGCCAAATATTTTACCAAAAGTAAGACTGTAATTCAGAATGATGTTGTTTGTATGAAATAACAAAACAGGCCAAGAAATTACCAGTTTAATTTGATTTACTGATGGATTGATGAACCTGCATTATCTCACCCTTTTCACATATTTTTGACAATTTTCAGCTTTCTTCTTCCTTTGTTAAGCTAGAAAGTTACTGTTGTAGATTACATATGCAAATATCTGCCTAAAGAATACTAAAGCACTTTTTCTTCATTTTATTTATTTCATTTGTGGACATGAGAATGCACAATATATTACCATAACATTTTCAAAACCAGTTACATATTTTAATCCTGACCCACAAATGAAAAGGTATATCTCATATTTCCGGGCCCCCAAACTATTGGATGAATTGCAGCACTCCTTCTAAAAACTGATCCAATTTTTTTTTTAAATTTGTGTTTTATTTTCTCCATTTTTTAATTATCAAATCCATATGATTTAATTGTTGTTGCTTTTATTTATTTCTAAATGAATAAAAGCTCTGTCAGCCTTTTATATCAGCTTTGTCAGACAGAAAAGTGACAAGAGAGAGATCCTTTATTCATCCCACGGTTGGGAAATGTCAGTGTTGCATCGCAAGTTACGGACAGTAGGAAAGAGGAGCACACAGCACAAGAAGAATGAACAATAACTCCATATTAAATAAAGAAAAAAAATCTTTAACTTGAGCATGAAAAAGAAGCAAGGATAAAATATCTAGCTTTAGCGTAGAAAGAAAACAAATCTAAAATCACAGTAGTAATGAAAAGTGAGATACCCCAGCTTTAAATACCTATCTCAGCCTTAAACATGGTCCTCTA
Source organism: Knipowitschia caucasica (assembly GCA_964034765.1). Lineage (NCBI taxonomy): Eukaryota > Metazoa > Chordata > Actinopteri > Gobiiformes > Gobiidae > Knipowitschia > Knipowitschia caucasica. The sequence goes on from OZ035835.1 coordinate 36,124,984, forward strand.
TAAGTTCATGCACTTTCTCCTGAGCGAACCCTCCATCCATTTCTTGGGCATATTTAGAAAACAGTCCGAAAACAGCAGCTTGCGTGGATCTCTGCTTGGCTCCTATAAAAAGCCGGTCCTTGAGGCTGAGCAGGCATCTACGCAGACTTGCCTATAGTTTATATTACACACAGTATGTTTAGACATGACGACTGCTTTGACTGTGTCTCATATGAGCGCAGAGGGAGAGCGCGTCCGCAGAAATGAGCACTCAGCCCTAAGCCGCCCCAAAAAAAACGACCAGGGTAATTCCCATGTTACGCTTTTAGGACGTCCCGCCAACACAGCTGTAGCGTCTGCGCTGAGATACTAAATCAGGAGCAGAGGGCTGTAAGGAAATGGGTAAACTCTGTATTGCTTCAAAGTTTGCTCTACGCTGTGTCAACCACGTCTATCAGTGTCCTCCCCAAATGTTTGAAGGAATGGCTCACTAAGTTTGAGATAAAAAATAACCTTTGAAGACGAAATGTGAGATAAGAAAGCCTTGTAATGTCTCAGAATGGGTCATATGTGTGGGTGGTGTTGGGGAGAGTGTTTTGAATGTGTATTCTGTTTAGATTTATTGTTGTATAGTCAAGTCCTAAACAGCAGTCATCTCAGAGGATTTTACAAAGTTGTGGATTCCTCAACAGCAGATCAGAGAAAAGTTTCAACACAGTAATTGCAATAGTTACATGTCCCGGATTATCACTGTCTTTAGACGAAGAACTTCAAAACCTTCAGAACCTTCAGAAGGTCCATGATGAGAGAGGGGTCCACAGACAAGAAGACAGACAGGCAGAGAGACAGAGAGAAAGACAGACAGAGAGACAGACGGACGGGCTGACAGAGAATATTGACAGAGAAGACAGACAGACAGACAGACAGACAGAGAGATAGAGAGACAGACAGACTCACAGACACACAGACAGACAGAGAGATAGAGAGACAGACATACAGACAGACAGACAGACAGAGAGATAGAGAAGACAGACAGACAGACGGACGGACAGAGAAGACAGACAGAGAATATTGACAGAGAAGACATAGAGACAGAGAGAGAGACAGACAGACAGACACAAAGACAGACAGACAGACAGACAGAGAATATTGACAGAGAAGACATAGAGACAGAGAGAGAGACAGACAGACAGACACACACACACACAGACAGACAGACAGAGAATATTGACAGAGAAGACAGACAGAGAATATTGACAGAGAAGACAGACAGACAGACAGACAGAGAAGACAGACAGAGAGAGCGAGCCAAATTTCGCTCCTGTCAAGTTTTGCCAAAGACATTGAACAGACGGATCAAATGCAGATAACAACATTCCCAAGGACAATAAAGGCCGACCTTAGAGCGGGGATATCTCACTTTGTTTTTGATTCATAAATACATTTTGTTCGTGCCATTGAAGCGTTTGTGAACACTTAAGACCACGACATGCTGTCTTCATCTTGTTATAAAACATTGTATCTGTTGCATACTGAGAGCTGATTGGCTGAAGGAGGGCTGGTTCTCTCCATTTCACTGAATATGTGACCGGTCAAAAATACATGTGGAAACTGGTGAGAAAACCGTTGAAGAGGAAAACAGAAATGGGAGCGAGAAACTAGAGAAACGATTTTATTACATGTAAATTGATTTGTTTTGTAATAATGCATCGGTTTTATTCAGCAGTTTTTCAGGACACTCAAAGGCGCTACTGCCACAGCTGCCCTGAGGCACACTGACAGAGGCGAGGCAACCAGTATTTCCCATCGACACCTCTGACCACCGACAGCCTTTCACAAAAACAAGACTCATTCTAGGCCATGTGTTTCCAGAGGTCTCCCATCACAGTACTAACCAGACCCTGTCCTACACAGCTTTAGAAGTCGGATGGGATCTTGCTTTCACATGCAGGCCACCCTAACCCGGGGATTGCATTCTGAGGGGCCTGGGTTGACTTAATAGGATCTGGGGGATAATGGGAAATTTTTATTTGTGTATTATTATTTTTCTAACACATAAAGCTTGCAATTGTATATTTAAATGTGTTTCTTTTATTTCTGCGCAGAATTTTGGAAACTTTTTTTTTTTTATGTTCTATATAGATACATTGGATTGCAATGAATTGGATTGCTCCTAGAATGTGCAACAAGAGTGGTTTGACAGGTTTTTGGGGGCAAATACCTCCTCAGTTTAGTGCAGTTGAAAGGATGTGAGACCTGGGAATGGAGTCTTGGTACAGACCAGAGTCGCAGCCCGGAGACTGGCCTATATTAGACCACTCCCTGCAGTTAAACATGTGATGGATGAAGTGACGAAGGCATCTGAGGAGGCAGATAGAGTCTCCAGACGTGTATACAGTTAACCATGATGTTCTGAAGAGCACCCCCCCCCCCCCCCCCTCTAAGAATGCTACACCAAGCACTTGCACATATGGGGTCTGCATGTGCAAGTGAAGCTATGTCAGGAATTACAACTGCAGTTTAATCATCGGACCTATTTGTGGGGAAGGCATGTCGTGTTTGGCCGTATGTACTTTACAACCTGCATGAAATAAAACAAATAATTTAGTAAACGCAGCTGTCTTCATCCACAGCGGCACAGAACATCATTTCCTTATTGAGCCCGTTTTCACAGAGATTCTCAAGGTTGTACTTTAATATTTGAAAGTAAACAAAATATGTCCCTGGGTCTGTGGTCTTAGATAAAGTAACATGGAACTTACAGTATATATATAACTATTATTCTTGAATATCCTGTCTTAAAACTGTTTAAAAGTCCTCAAAGACAACTGCTGTCGTGAATGAGGGCATTAAAATAATAGATACGATTTTCAGACATGTTGGAACCGCTCCAATATATTTGATCCTCAAACTTAAGTAGACAGTAGTTTATAGTTCTGATTAGAACCAGGAAGTACGACAACATAAGTCCAGTCTTCAGGTCTCTGCACTGGCTTCCTGTGGCTCAGAGAATAGACTTTAAAACAGCTCTGCTTGTTACAAGTCTCTCCATGGCCTCGCACCAAAATATATTAGTGACATGTTAGTCCAATATGAACCAGCCCGGACTCTGAGGAGCACAGGGACTGGACTCCTGCTGGGACTCTGAGGAGCACAGGGACTGGACTCCTGCTGGGACTCTGAGGAGCACAGGGACTGGACTCCTGCTGGGACTCTGAGGAGCACAGGGACTGGACTCCTGCTGGGACTCTGAGGAGCTCAGGGACTGGACTCCTGCTGGGACTCTGAGGAGCACAGGGACTGGACTCCTGCTGGGACTCTGAGGAGCACAGAGACTGGACTCCTGCTGGGACTCTGAGGAGCACAGGGACTGGACTCCTGTTAGTGCCCAGAGTCAGGACTAAACATGGGGAGGCTGCTTTTCAGATTCATGCTGCTAAAATCTGGAACAATCTTCCTGAAGATGTGAGACAGGCCTCCTCTCTGACAATGTTTAAGACGAGGTTAAAAACTGTTCTGTTTAGCTGTGCATACAACTGAGGGATTTTATATTTTTATTTTATCTTTCTTTTTAATGTACTGTGAGTATTTACTAATTTTTTTTTGTTCAGCACTTTGAGTTTCCTTGTGTATGAATTGTGCTATACAAATAAACGTGCCTTACTTTCACATTTCTGTAGCAAACCAAACCAATAAAACACGTGCTTCCAGTTTCTATCGGAGGATTGTGATTTATCATAGTTGCTAAATTGAAGCAAATGAGCACAAATACTGAACATAATAATATTCTCCAGGTCGTTTCTCACCCCATGCACTTAATACCCGGGAAAAAATGATAAAATATGAGGTGATACATGCTTGAATTGATTGTTTTTTCGCTCAATTTGAGTACATTCTGACTTAAAACAAGATTTGCCACTTAGTACTATTTCAAGAACTGTTAATTGTAATTTTGCTTTGTCCGTTTGGCAAATCTTGTTGTAAAGAAAACAAAATGTGCACATATTAATTACTTTTTGCAGTGTATGCATCTTGCTGATCCTGCCTTTGTCCATGTGAGAAATGACATGTAGTGGATCTATAGGGCTAAAAACGTAATCTGTGCCTGATGGGGTCTAATTCAGGCTGGACTCCACGCAGCGTCCCTTCGGAGGATCCATTCCGCAGCGATGCTTTTACGAGGCTTTCTCCTTATAGCCAGACAAACGACGCAAAGTGCTCTCACCATGTGCCAGCGCTTGTTCAACCTCTGACCCCCGGCCTGAGAGGTGCAGAGCAGGCATCCCGGTCTATCCGTCTTGTCCGCGTGTGGTATTCATATTACTTCAACAAAATAGTCTCTGGTTCAGAAGGGCGGATGGTGTAAAGCAAATGGTACGCAGGTTCTCCACATGGGCACAAGAAAAACAGAGAGGTGCCTGTTTTTTAAGGTACAGTATACAGTGATTCTGTGATCCAAGTTTATTTAAAGTCTCATATCACAAAGCGTCTTTTAGATAGTTTGTGAAGCCAAATATGCATCTTGGAAAAAATGCTTTTCTGTCTCAATGCAATGATACAGGGGAAACTCTGAAACTTTGTATATTATTCAAAGTGAGATATATATCGATAATTAAATATTTCTAATACATTTATTTTTGTATTGTCCTAATTCCCAACAGCAGTCGTCTCAGAGGACTTTACAAAGTTGTTGATTCGCCAATCCGAGAGTAAAAACACAGGAAATGAATGACAAACACATCAGAGCTCAGTAAGTAGAGCACTGGTCTTTGGACCCAATGGTCATGGGTTCGAGCCCACCACGACCCATGTCACCTACTGTCATTGTGTCCCTGGGCAAGACACCTAACCCTACATTGCCTGAAGCCCCCGCTGAAAGACCAAGGCCATCTCGTTGATGACGGAGAAACCAAAATCCTGTGGACCCACCACCTGCAGGAAGATCAGTGAGGGACTGGTGCCCCCCCCCCCGACCCCCCGACCCAGAAATGGAATAATAAAGGGGTAGAAAATGACATGACATCAGAGCCATTGGTCCACAAGGAGAGGGAAGATCCACATAAATATCCATAAATGTAAAAAAAATTCCTGGATTCTCACTGTCCTTAACCCTCCTGCATCGGCAAAGAACAACTACAAATGAAAAATCCCAGAGGTAAGGGTTAGGGTTAGTAAAATAACGAGGGCTCACAGCTTGTAAAAGACGTTTTTTTTTAATAGTTTGAAAGTTGACTATAATCATCACATCAGAAACAATAAATCAGTTTACACAGATTTTGTATTGGCTTCATATTCGAGGTTAGATTACGGACAGAAATTCACTTTTAAACAATATTCAGATTTTCCGAGTTTCATCTGTGTATCTTTTTCATCCTCATAGAAGCCACAACATTAAATACTGTCTCTGCTCATTCAATTAAGCTGCTAATTTGGATCCATTGTTTATAACGCACAATGTCTCACAGGCACCGTGCGTTTTAGACCTGCGTGAAAACCACACAATTATCCCTCTCAGTCTATTCAAATCCTCACCACAACATTTCCATTTTACAGTCTGTTGGCGCCTGAAGATAATCCTCGGTGCTTTTATTTGCATCGCGGGTGTAGAAGGTGCCAAACAATTCGTCAGACGTTAAGAGCACAAGTCAGAACAAATACTGAGGGGTTTTTGTTTGTCTCGAAAAGGTGACGTAGGTGTTAAAGTATACTCCGGGTTTCTTCATATGGTGTCCGCGTGAAAGCTGTTTGTGTTTGCATGCATGTGTCTTGGATTCCTGCTGGTTGTAGATCATCCATTTGGTTGAATCTTCGGTCCAGATGGGCCTCCTCCACTCTGCATTCCTCTCTCTAACACAGAGCAGCAGCACATGGACCAGGCTGCGGCGAACTTTGAGCAAAACAAAAAGAGAAAAACAAATCGCTGCTCTCTAAAAGCACTAAACTAACGCAGTAATTCAAGGTTCACTCTGATTATGATGAGGGGTCTGACACCTGGTTAGTGCCACAACGATTCAGTGTTTAGTCTGTTTTTTAAGTTTTATATTTTACAAAGGTACACATGGAAAAAAGTACAAATAGACAAAATCCCACTCCTAAAAATAAATAATAGTAATAATGGAAAATATTGTGTATTTGCCAACGATTCAATTCAATTTCAATCTATTTTTGTATAGCCCTAAATGACGATAGCGATCGTCGCGGAGGACTTTACAAAGTGGTCAATTTGCCAACAACAGTTCAGTTCGAGGGGCGACAGTAGCTCAGTGGGTAGAGCATTGGCCTTTGAGCCTGAAGGTTGTGGGTTCGAGCCCACCGTAAGACCTACTTCACGACTCCCACTGATGACTGCTGTCGTTGTGTCCTTGGGCAAGACACTTAACCCCACTTTGCCTGAAGCCCCCACTGAAAGAACTCAGCTCCTGTTGACTCACCACCTGCAGGAAGATCAGTGAGGGGCTGGTGCTAAGTGTACAGTGTGGCATCTCTGGCCACCCCCCGACCCAGAAATGGATTAAGGGGAAGAAAATGGATGGATGGAGTTCAGTTCGTACAAAAAAACGCCAAAATAGCAAACATATAGAGCCATTGGTCCATAGGGGCGTGACCAAGGTCCACAAATGTACATAAATGTTAATAAATGTCCTTAAATGTCCGGGATCATCACTGTCCTTAGACCTTCCTGCGTCGGCAAAAAAAGAAGAAAGATCGGTTCATCCCTAGTTAGTGACACATGCTTCTACACCAGGGGTCTCCAACCTGTCGCTCAGGAGCTACCAGGAGCTCACCATCCCCTTTCAAGTAGCTCCCCAAAGGATTCATGAATTTAACACATGATCCTGTTGTTTTATGTCTGTATTTGTCTGTGCACACTGGAGACTTTTTGCTAATGTATTCCAATGTGGGTTTTTTTTACTGCAAATGGCAAATAAACTGAATCTGAATCTGTCATAACAACTATTTTGACTATAATGCAGAGATACAGTACGGTATATTATGCATGTGTATTCTCCATGATTAGCTGCAGTTATTATATAGACTACAATTGTATTATGACTGCTAAAAGGAGTAGCTCTCTGCCATTTCTGTTTTACAAAAGTAGCTCGCCAATTGAATAAGGTTGGAGACCCCTGTTCTACACAAACACCAACGCTTCACTGATGCAAAGGTTGAATCTCAGATCAGGTCCTTTCCGTCTGTTCCCACCACTTCTTCCATTAAAGTAACATATTAGTTCTAAGAAGGGGTGGTGTTATACAAATGTGGTTAATGGTTGTCCAATGTTTTTTTTCAATGTCTGGTCAAATACATTCATTCATTCATATCAGGCCCAGCTCTTTAGGTGGAAAAACAAAATGCAAGACTTCATTGACTAAATATGTTGCCTGAGATGACTCCTCTATGTGCACTGTTTGTAAAGTGCCTCCTTATTTGTCAAATGTTGTGACTTTTGGCTGTTCCTGGCTGCACCTTTCAGAGCCTTGCATTTGTCCTGCTCATTTTTTAGATGAAATGTGAAAGCACGTGTGCAGGTATTCGCCTTTTCTGCTATATTCATCAATTCATACAGTATATTCCTTGCGGGCGAACTGTCATCACACACTGTCCCTGCTCAAAGCCTTACAGCCTCAACTGGAAAAAATGGATTGGAAAAGGCTCCAGGACAGAGGCAGTGACAGCAGCAGTCCTCATCTGGGACGTCCCAAACTGACACCCTCTCTCTGATTTACTCCATCTCTTTACTCTGCTCCTGCATCGCACAAATCCTGGTTTTCCGTTCTCCGCATTCATCACACTTTGTCATTTTTATCCTCAGGGAAAGTGGGACATCTGTGTAAAATGTTACGCTGCAGAAAGAACAAAGAAGGACGGAGTATACCACATCTTGTAAGTAATATTCATTTTTTTAGTGTTTTTTTACAGAGCAAGGTCACCCAGCGCGCTTTACAATGTTCAGAGTTCAGATATTGTTCCGTTCTCTCCCCACACGGTGATGATGGAAGCGAGAGGTCGAACACACCGGACCATCAAAGCCTCTGACCAAACACCATCCATTCACTCACGCATTCAGACCTATTGTGCATGTTTTTAGCCGTAATTTGTTTTGTAATTTTCACTACAGTCTTTACAATTACATGGCTTACAACAACAAAAATAAAAATAAATCTGCTCCTCACTCTGGTGGTGGCACGAGGAGTTGCAGGCGGAAAGCATTTTATATTATTTCACATTCTAAAACATGAAATGTAAAAAGCTTCATTATCATTTTCAATTTCCAAAAATAATGCGTAATATTTCTTCTTAAAGACACGCCAGCGAGGGAGTAGTATTCACCGTTTTTTTGCAGAAACCTGAAGCGTTCCTTGGAAGTTATGCGCTGTCGTCGCCTGAGCTATTGAAGTCTTTCTATTCGCCCGTTCACGACACCTTGTATTGCCATTATTTTCTTTCATCATGGTTTTATTGGACCGTTATCTGTGCAGGAACCCGCTTTGAAGATAGGCCTGATTTATGTCACAATGGGCACAGTCATGGGGAGTTTACACAGCTGCCCATTTATATCAAAGTATCACTCTGCCGAAGGACTTCTGAGCACCTCTCCCGGCTCTTTTTAAGGCCCCTCACTCCCTTGCATAGCCTTGGGATAGGAACCTTACTGTACGATAAGAAAAATACTAAATATAGAAATGTAGGCCATCGGAGCCAAGGACAGGAGCCATAACATTACGGTCAACCCATCGACGGAGGCCACTGCTCTGCTCTGAACGTAGGGGCCTCAGATTATAGAGAGGTGTCACTGTGGATAGTGGACCACAGGGGACTGCAGAGACCTATGTTTAGACTTGTTAGAGCTGTTATTGTACAAGTTTGTCTGCTTTTTATGTAACAAAATACACTGGTGCGGGGAGAAGGCAGGACCACGAAAGGTGAAGTGGAGTGGAAGTCTTCGGAAACTTTCTATGGACAGTGAAAAATTGGAATTATAATGAGCAAAACTTATAGAAACTTTTGATTGATTCATGTATGTTTGAATAATTTTGTTTTGGACTGCAATTTGAACATGGGATTCATGTTGAGGCCTTTATGGTCCCATAGTTAATGAATGTGTCGAAAAAAGACAACCGATCCATGGTGAAATACACAGTGGCTTTTCATAAAAATTCTAATTTCCAAGCCGTTTTTTTGAAAGAAGTAAGTATAATGTATTTGTATGGAGTTTTTCATAGACCAGGATCACAAAGCTCTTCACATTTAAAAACATACAATTAAAAACGGAAACTAAAAACACAAATACAGCAGAATCATAATCACAGCACACATAGGCCTAAACCAGGGGTCGGGAACCCAAAATGTTCAAAGAGCCATAATTGACAAAAAAACTAAAAACAACATCTGTCTGGAGCCGCAAAAAAATAGCAGCCTTGTATAAGGCTTTTATGAAGGTAACACGGGCTGCAAGATGTATTAGCTATATTAGCCTAATATCTAAATGACAAAGTAAAGGCTACAAATACATAATAATCATTCATGATTATCAAATGTGTATTTTCACTGCAGCGTGTCGCACCACGCGTGTCGTGAATGACGCAACACGTGACAACTCTGCTTTAGTTTAACTTCAATTTTTTTGCCTTCATGCAATTATAGAAATACAGTAAATAAATCTGCTTTGGGCTCAGAGGTCACATACCTGCATCACTGTCTGCTCATATCCATCACGTCACAGGCTGAAGTTTGCTGGAGCTGAATTAAAATCCTTAATGGCCTTTTCTTTCACCGTCTTTGAGAAGGTTTTGAAGTCTGAAAATAGGTGCTCTGAATTTTTGATGAATGAATCCTTCACGTAATCACCGTTTACGTCGTTTTGCGCGTCATTGTTCCTCGTGTTGCAACAAAACTTTTCATTACAAACATGAAGCAGTCCTTCCTCATTGACTGAAAGAAAATGTTCATTCTCATTTCTAGTCCAGTCTTGTTATCGACTCTTTCTCGTTTTAGCTTCGGGATCCATGTGCACTTACAGTCTATGGCCCCGTCCCAATACTCGCACTTTCACCCTCGCGCCCCTCATTTGCGCGTTCCCGATAAAGGGTGCGAGTGCGTAGGGTGTCCCAATTCTCCAGGGAGGTATTTGGCCCCGCCCCCTTTGCGCCCCTGATCCACACTTCGCCGTAGCCTGCATCTATGCACACTCTGGCGAAGGATATTGCCCATAATTCTTTGCGGTACACACCAAAACGTCGGGAAAATGCATTTAAATATAAATTTTGAAATATATATGCAGTATGTGTGTAAATAAGTTTTGCTATGTCACTTGGAAAGAAGCATAAACGTCTGATGAAGAATTACGGACATTGTGTTTTAACAATTTAATAACTTTTTAAAGCAAGCGTTTATATAACATTCAATTTAAACTTTACACTTAGTACAATAATCTTAGAATGTATAAAAACTGACCAGATAGTTAGTTACCCACATTTAACTTAAAATTATACAGTTATCTCTAATTAAAAACAACTAATATACATGTATTTTAACGTGTGTGAAGCAATTCATTTTGTTTCCCAAAGGGTCAGACAAAGTTACCTTTAATTTTTATAAAGTTTAGGTCTGAAAATGACCATCTCTTGACGAGTCGATGACGTAACCTGCACTCAGTGTGCACTGTCCCAATTCCGCCTTTTTTGCACACTTGTAACCTGCGCACTCCAACCCTGGCGTGCACTTCGAACAAATGCACACTTCGTAGAAGTGTGTAGGGTGCAGTGTGGGTATTGGGACTGGGCCTATGATGCACACACGCCGGTTTGTTTACGGCAGCGGCCGCATGGGGCGGGGCCGCGTGACCGCGCGTCATAGGATATGACGCACTACGTTGACAGAAATGTTGAAATTAGATATTACTTATACATATTTTTACAGCATTTAAAAACGTAAAGATTGTTTTTCCTCCTACAGAAACCACATTCAAACTAGAAATAAAATATAGCCCTCACACTCCATTTTCAGACATTTTTTAAAAGGCTCCAGGAGCCACTCCAGGAGCACTCAAGAGCCGCATGCGGCTCCGGAGCCGCGGGTTGCCGACCCCTGGCCTAAACAAATGGGTCTCAAATTGGGACTTGTAATTTAAATAATAATAAATAATAAACTGGTGCTATGTGAATTGGGTGGCAGTTCTGATTGCCACCCCCCTGACCCAGAAATGGAAAATAAAGGGATGTAAATGAAATGAAATGAAAATATTGTTATCAACCAATACTAGCAGATACAAGAAATGACCTATTATCCATATGTTTATTAACAGGACCAATATTTTCTTCATGAGATTGAGATTCAACACTCTCTTTTCAAAGTATCATAAGATAAACCTTTATAAGTCTCACAGTGGAGAAATCTCAGTGTCATCGTTGCACATTACAGCAGAGAAAGGAAATAAGAGCACTCAGATTGCACACATCAAAGTCTATTATTTAAGATAATAGACAATAACAGGACATTGGATTTGTAGACTAGACCTGAAGCTACAAAACAATATATCAATCTATGACAACTCTGCACGTTTATGAGGCATCCGTGCCCTTGTTTGAGACTTTGGGATTTACAGCCTGGAGTGGGGCATACGTGTCCTGCAGAGGGCACAAGCCGAGGGTAACAACAGTACAAACAGGGCCGTGCTGACAGGGACCACATGCCTCTAAACAACGGCCAGTATAAACGTCAGTAAACGTCTGCTCTGCTCATTTAAGTGTCGCATTTACAGACTTCAACACACGCTCTATTTTTTTCTTGTTCAAAAATTGTCACTCTTTTATCATAGAAGGGATTATCTGTGTTTGTTGTTAAAGCATGAGAATCAAGTAAATTTGGAAATCTATCAAAGCAAATATGTTTGTAAAGACATAAATATGAACTTATATTTCTGCCATTTGCACCACTTTTAAAGATTTTTTATTTTTATGTTCATTTAAATCAGTTTTTGGGATAATCTGCCAACCAGCACCCAAAGTGTCAGATGTGAAGCCGTCTGCACCGAAACAGCAGGGAGGAGTACAGGTACATGTGTTTCTCAAACTGTGGTGCACGAACAACTGGTGGCTGCTACTGGTGATACACAGATCCTTCAGTGTTGTGAGGTCTCTCCGAACTTTCATCTTATTCATATTTAATTTATGTGCAGAAAAGTCCCGGTCAGTTTTATTGTGGTGATGCTGTGTGTGCCTCATATTGTCCCGACGAGAAACAAATGAGGACCCAAAATGCAAAAAACGCAAAAAATAATCGATTAATGATGATGGTGAAATTAAAGGCCAAGGTAAAATCAAACAAAACAAATCCAAAAAGAACCAGGAACATGGAAGAAGACAGAGGACCAGCAACAAATGGGGATGAGCTCAGAGTGACACACATTAGGGCGGGGCAGACAATCACAGGAGAACAGGGCAAGAAGTCAAACTTAAAAAAAAACACAGCAGAACTAATGTTAGTAGTAAGTAGTAGTAGTAATCTTTATTTATATACCGCCTTTTCACTGCACATCGGAGTCTCAAAGCGGTTTACAATTGTTTTTTTTTTTTTTGGGAGTGGGGTCGCCAGTACAGGAGGCACATGCCAGACCTATTGTACATATTTTTAGTGGTAGGGGAAACCGGAGCACCCGGAGGAAACCTACGCAGACACAGGGAGAACATTCAAACTCCACTCAGAAAGGCCCTGGTCCAACCGGGATTCGAACCCAGGACCTTCTTGCTGAGAGGTGAGAGTGCTATCCACTCAGCCACCGTGCCGCCCAGGTTAAAGAATAATAAAATATTTGCACCGCGACACACTTGGCTCTTTCCTATTGGTTGAATGGTATTCCGCCGTACTTAATATAGAAGTGCATGGACTAATTTATTTGATTGCATTGTTATTGTCACGTTGTTAAGAAGAATAAAAGGAACCCAAAATGCAGGACTGAAAATAAAAAGTAATTTAATTAAATCCAAATCCAGAGTGACAAAAAGCAGCAAATTCCAGAACTGAAAACAAGACGGGAACAAACGTGGCAGAGACGATGGACGGACGAGTGGGGGAAAGCACAGGGTATAAACACACACACAGGTGAAAAGGGCGGGGCTAACTCAAACTAGAGAAGACTACAAGAGAGTCAATATATAATAAAAATAAAACCAAGAAAATAATCAAAACGTCCACATGTGACAGTTTTAGCGACAGATTGAGGTTGTAGTGTGTCGTAGATTACCGCAGACAGAAGCTTGCTGTATGTGTAGCTGTAGCTGTAGCTGTAGCTGTATATGTAGCTGTAGCTGTATGTGTAGCTGTAGCTGTAGCTGTAGCTGTGGCTGTAGCTGTATGTGTAGCTGTAGCTGTGGCTGTAGCTGTATATGTAGCTGTAGCTGTAGCTGTAGCTGTAGCTGTATGTGTAGCTGTAGCTGTGGCTGTGGCTGTAGCTGTATATGTAGCTGTAGCTGTATGTGTAGCTGTAGCTGTGGCTGTAGCTGTATGTGTAGCTGTAGCTGTAGCTGTATGTGTAGCTGTAGCTGTAGCTGTAGCTGTAGCTGTGGAGCGATACTGTTTAAATCTCTCACACCTCCATAAATCCAGCGGCACAAGCCTCTTTCTGACACCACAGATCGACTAACGCTGCTTTTCCATGCGCTGAGAGTCGGTGTAGGTTTCCTCCAGGTGCTCCGGTTTCCCCTACCACTAAACCATGTGCCTCATATAACTGTTGTTCTCTATTCTATTTTTATTTTTGAACAGCCTTTCAAGATAAAATGTCTATTCGTCGGGTTGGAATTTATCAAATCAATTTCATCAAAAAATGCGACTTCTACTCCAGTGTGACTTCTGTGTTTTTTTCCTTCTTCATTATGCACTTTTGTATGGTGAAACTAACCTGTGGAACATTTTAAAGAGATAAATTATCTTTTTAAAAAAAGGTTAATGAAGGACTGGGAGCAACATCTACAATGAAAAACAGATTTATATTTGGGGCATTCCTTCACGCACCAGATTCATCTTAGGAAATGTGGGTTAAGTTTCTTCTGTGGACAGATGTCAACAGTTTGACGTCTCAGATAAATTACCCAGAAATAAATGCTGCCAAGTTATAAATGAACTTATGCGCACAACTGGTAACATTTCAACATTTATAACTTAATTAATTTCAGTTTCAGATATTCTTCACTCATGTAAATAAACCTATGCCTACGACTAATAACATTTGTATTTATTTTTTATTTATTTATTTATTTGAAGGTTTATTTTGGTTACAAACAAATCAAAATATATGTGTCTATTTTGTTACAAATAAGGATGGTAACCAAAAAAGGTGTCGGCTGAAGCTGTGGCTTATAAGGCCTACCCTACATTTCAACATTTTAGAGGAATGGCCTAAAATTAACTTCATTCATTCATTCATTCATTTTCAACCTTTTTATTTGTACATTTCTGGGTCGGGGGGTGTCACTGAGAGCTGCCACCCAATGCTCATAGCACCAGTCCCTCTGATCCTCTGCAGGGGGTGAGTCCACAGGAAGATGGCTTCTCCGTCCGTGGTGAAACAGCCTTGGTGTTTCAGCGGGGGCTTCAGGCAACGTGGGGTTAAGTGTCTTTCCCAAGGACACAACGACAGCAGACATTTGTGGGAGCAGTTGGAGTAGGTCCCATGGTGGGCTCAAACCAACAACCTCCAGTCCCAAAGGCCAATGCTCTACCAACTGAGCTACTGTCGCCCCAAAATTAACTTGTGTTGACTTAAATCCACATAAATGTCCATATGTGCCTCTCCATGAACCTAACTTGTAATTGGGGAACTTTCCAAACAGCTTGGATTTTTATCTCATGTACACTGAATCACAGCTGCCACGTGCCATCTACAATATGCAAATTCATGTTTAGTGCTTTGTAGAAGGCACAGCGGGTAAAGCGACAGCATTCCACATATCAGATTTATTCACACCTAAATTGGCAGGAAAGTACAAGCTATATGTGAATTTTAACCAGATGTTGACAAAACATTTGGAAAAGCTCTGAGAGTGTTTTCCCTGGAGATTTCCGAGGCTGTTTACACATTACAGAATCACATGTTGGCGGGTTGTATGTCAGCTGAGTTATACAACCTTTGAAAGCGTTCTGATTCCTCCTCTGACAGTCACTGTAATTACCACATTCTTCCCTTCAGCAAAGACTATCTGACTTTTCTAGTTTTTATGGATGGTTCATTGTCAGAGCTCTTTGTCGCCCTTTAAACACACGCATATAATATTACACCTGCGTTGACGGCTGCCGAGGAGGTGAACGGTCGCAGTCGTAAGTCGGATCTACATCTGGGACTCGCAGAAGGCGTCTGTGATGTGCCCTGCCCCCGAGTGACTGCCCTTGTTTTAGGAGCCAGGGCAAACATGAGGCTGTCAGCGCCTGTGGGAGGGGAGAGCGTGTCGGTGCTCAGAGGGACCCTTCACTGTGCGTGTGTGCGTGTGTGCGCGCGTGCGTGTGCGTGTGCGTGTGCATGTGCGTGCTACCATGTATGAACTTATGCACACAACTAGTAACATTTGATTATTTTAGAACAATAGATAAATAGACATTCCATTGATTTTATAGATCAACTTATGGTGTGTGTGTGTGTGTGTGCACGTGTATAAGTGTGCGTGTGTGCGTGTGCATGTGTGCATGTGTATAAGTGTGTGTGTGTGTGTGTGCGTGCGTGCGTGTGTGTGCGTGTTTGCGTGAGCTGTTGTTAATAATTGTATATAGGTACCATACATACAGTATATGTGTGTAGTGTATACGTGTGTACGATGTGTGTGTGTGTGTGTGCGGACTGTGGCTGTTGTGCAAACCTTTGAAGGTTGTAATGAATAATGTGAGTATCCATCCACTGTAGTTTTTTGAAGAAGTTTTCATGACATTAGTTCTAACCTGCTCGGGGACTGCAGGTGGAAATGAGTAGTTTTGGGTTTTGGTCCTGCACCCGTCACTCCTCACCCGTCTGCCGTGCACCCAACCCTCGTCAAGACCCCATCCAGAGTCACATCCCAATGCCAGGGAGTGGACTTTCGGTTAATTTATCTGGTTTTATTTCTATATATATTAGTGCTCTTGTGAGTTTTACTTCCTGTCCGTCCTGAGTGTCTGCCCCGCCCTGATGTCTTACACCTGTGTGTCCCTGTGTGTATCAGACTCTGTGCTCCTGTCTGATTTATGTTTTTGCCATTTATTCAATTATATTATATTTGCGGTTCTGCTTTTTGGTCCTTGCTTGTTTATCCGTGATACTGAATAAGTTGGTTAGTGTTGGGGTTGGGAAAAGGGGGACTGTTCGGCAAAGGTGGATGTCGGGACATGATGCTATCTTTCATTTCTTGGTTCATGTTCTTGTTCCAAAAAAGACCATATGCCAGCTGTAGGCCACAGGAACATGGAGGCAATTAAAGGTGGGCCAACTTTTTGTCTTGTCTTATGCATTTTGTTTCCCAACAACACTATCTAATTATACTTTAACTCTTTGAAAGAACTCGGCAGAGAGTCACTATTTGACACTTTGGGCTCAGAGTTGCTTAGAATGTAAGAATGGTCCTCTCTTTTTCACTTCTCTGTCTGAAAAAGATGTTCTCGAGATGTGACAGAGGCCAAACCGTACAAACATGGAAACTAGTGAAACCAAACTGCTTTGAGATCCAGCAAGTTAGATTTGTTTTACGAGTTAGAGTTCTCGTAAAACCCGGTTTCCTCCGGGTACTCCGGTTTCCCCTACCACTAAAAACATGCACAATAGTTCTGGCATGCGCCTCCTGTACTGGCGACCCCGCTCCCATCTCTGTGTGGAGTGAGAGACAAATGCCTAAAAATAACCATTGTAAACCGCTTTGTGACTCTGGTCTGTGAAAGGCGATATATAAATAAACATTACTTACTTACTTACTTACTTCTCCTTAAACCTTTTCTTGAGGTTTGAAAGTTATGTATCCTAGCTTTAAGTTGAGTTGTTTAAGATTGTGTAGGTTTTATACTGAACGTTGCCTACTTACTAAACTGTGGAAACCTTTCTAAATGTACTTCCTGGTTTCTCACTAATATTCACATTATGATTTGGTCCAATTAGTTGAATTAAGGAAAAATACTAAACCAACAACTTTTGCAAAGCTAGAACCACATTGACCAAACCCTTTCTTAGGAATGATATCTAGCTTACGTTACATGCTTCAGACCACTTTTTAGTCCAAGCTCCTATGCACATATTGAGCTGTTTGACTTGTAGATTTGGATAGAAGTGGTCGATGATGAATTTACTGGAGAAAATGTGATCAAAAGCTCGGCGTGGCCTTTGCATGTAGACGTGGAGCTTGATATAGACGTATTTGAACCACTCTGACCTTCAGGGGGTGGACGAGTGCTGCTAAGGTCGGCCATTATTATTCCCAATGAATATTCTGCACCGTCCGTAAAGTGCAGCCCATGAATAAGTCTCATTTTCCAGTTGGGCTTGTTCCGTCCTCCGGTTCATCTGTCCCTCTCGTTATCACATCATCGTCTTCAGTCTCGTTCATATTAACTACCCCGGTCTGAATCCAGGTGGCGCCGAATACTGCATGAGGCACTGCTGCTGTTGCGTCATGAAAGAGTTTACAGGAGGTTACAGGCGCTCATTGACCTGCCTTTAAACTCTCATGAGGAGATCACTAACTCTCGGACACAATCAGGCCTACTGTACGCCACAGCTGATTGGTTCATTAGATTCCCGGGAGGTCACTAAGGATTCACACTCGTCCTTAAGGGTTGGGTCATTTTATAATCATGTTTTTTTTTTTTTTTTTTTTTTTTTTTTGCAAATGCACAATATGAAAAAACTGGAAAGAAACCTGGAGAAGAAACCAGATCAAGACTAAAACATGACCAGGACTGAAGCAAGATCCCATTGGAACTAAACAGGCGGCAAAGTAGAATCAAATGAGGATTGGTCATTGGCTGCCGTACCTTCATAAATAATACATACAAAATGGTGGTAAAAATATAAATTAAAAAAATATGAATTAGTGGTCCTCTCTTTTTCACTTGTGACAGAGTGACACATTTTTTTTATTATTTATGAAGAAAATAAAGCTAGGTACCCCAGCTTTAATTGCGTAGAAGCTATAACCACACCAATGACCAACTTCTATGAGGTTCTAACGGCCTTATCGTGTCTGAAAGTTAACAAGTAACTATAGATGGTTTTATTACATACATTTATTGTGGTTTTAAAATATACATATCTAAAGCTTTAACCATGATGCTAGAAGTTTTCTATTGCCCTGGCAATAAATGAAAGTCTCAAATTGACCAAAACAAAACTAGAGCACTATATTAGTCCCCGGTAGATACGATGAGATACTAGTACTTATGTGTAAAAAGAATTGTGGTGGACAATAAAGGCAGGATTCATAGTTGCTGTTTGAATAATTACCTTTGCAATTACCAAAATGCATAATATTAAACAACATGTGGTCTGATGCATGATGATAATATGTCATTTTAATTGAGTTCTGATTCAGATTATTTGCCTTTTGCAGTAAAGTAAGTTTGCTCCATACGACATCTTTCCTTCATCGACTACAACAGACTCGTGAGTTAACCATGCAATGATTTCTGGTTAGATTTTAACGAACACGGCTGACTGTGTAACGAGCTCCTGCAGGCCAATGAACAACCAGATACAAGACCTGGACTTTAGACCGACCCTTTTGGAAGTCCCCTCCACAAAACATCTTTAATAACGCAATTGACACACCAAGCCGCCGTTGCAATGACATGTATTAGACATAAAACCTTGTCTGCCTTGTCTTTCTCATTATCACCAAGGTCTTTGTTGCCCGGTGGTCCAATGGGTTTGCTTAACACCTGCTTTCTGTTTGCTTAGTGGAGGTTATCTGCCTGGGCTCTTATCAGCTGGACTGTGTACTGCGTCATATGACAAGTTCAAGGTGTGAGTGTCTGGGGAGAAAAATGACCCACATAGAGTTATCAGCGTGTTGCTTCTCAGAGCAAATTTGCTGATCTCCATCGTCTGTGGTTGCATGGATTATACGTACTTTGCAACATTTGAGACTCCCTTTGTTTTAGGATTTAACTAGTTCTAGTCCATACTATTGATGTCTCTCCACGGCCTCGCACCAAAGTACATAAGTGACACGTTAGTCCCATATGAACCAGCCCGGACTCTGAGGAGCACAGGAACTGGACTCCTGCTGGGACTCTGAGGAGCACAGGAACTGGACTCCTGCTGGGACTCTGAGGAGCACAGGGACTGGACTCCTGCTGGGACTCTGAGGAGCACAGGGACTGGACTCCTGCTGGGACTCTGAGGAGCACAGGGACTGGACTCCTGCTGGGACTCTGAGGAGCACAGGGACTGGACTCCTGTTAGTGCCCAGAGTCAGAACTAAACATGGGGAGGCTGCTTTTCAGATTCATGCTGCTAAAATCTAGAACAATCTTCCTGAAGATGTGAGACAGGCCTCCTCTCTGACAATGTTTATATCCAGGTTAAAAACAGTTCTGTTTAGCTGTGCATACAACTAGAGTATTTTAATGTTTTATCTTTCTTTTTAATTTACTGTGATTATTAATGATAATGCCTTGTGTGATTGTTTCCATCTTGTTTTGTTCAGCACTTTGAGTTGCCTTGGGTATGAATTGTGCCATAATAATACATAATTTTCAAGACCAAAAAAAATGAAAAACATGACACGCACATTTATGAAGCGTATCTTGTTTTTCTGTGGCCATACCTTCATATGAAAGCCAGATCCTGTCAGACCTCTGAAGCTCAGCAGGGCAGGGCTTAGTAGTAAGTGCTGGGATGGGAGACCTCTGGGAACATCAATTACCAAAGTGAGGCGGCAGTGGCTGTAAAGTGCCAAACTGTCATTGTGTCCTTAGGCAAGACACTTCACCTACCTTGAGTCTTTGTGTGCGTGTGAATGGCTGGTGGTGGTCAGAGCGGCCGATGGCACGGACTGGTTGCCTCGCTTCTGTCAGTGTGCCTCAGGGCATGTGTGAAATAATTTCCTAACACAATACGTCTATGTGTTAGGAAATTATTTGCCATGACCTGAGATTGTACCATTTTCGAAAATTCAATAGAGCGCAGTCATATTATTTGAAGTTAATTTATTGGATGAATAATCGACTTTTCACAGTTTATCAATTCAATTCAATGTATTTGTGTATAGCCTTAATTCAGGACAGCAGTCGTCACGGAGGACTTTGCAAAATTGTCAAATTGCCAACAACAGATAAGAGTAAGTCCCTTTTCTTTTGAGACCAATACATGTCTTCTTTATTATTTTTAAAGTTAAGTTCAGTTCAAAATGGTTCCATGTTTATTATCTGGCCTCAGTGTCAGAATTAGCGCGTTATTGGCCTCATATGATAGAGTGTTGTGAGGGTTAAACGCACGGTCTGTCCCTCCAGGGTTTCACATGCAAATAGGAGGCATGCAAACATCACATGGCAACCGCAAGAGGGCCACAAGTATAAAAATAAAGAAATAGGCCAGATTAGAACCGGACAACGCTAGACAGAAGACTGAAAGCAAGTCACTGGAAGGGGTCGAATTGTATTTGGCTATTGACGTACTGTATGTGTGCGGTGGACTTATGAGACAGACCTGAGGGATTGGGTTTAGCTGGATTTGAATGAAAATGTGTTTTATAGCAATTTAATTCACATATTTGTCATTGAGTAAAATGGAATGTGTCAAATTTTCAGGAAGACTATTCCAGATTTTAGCTGTGTGAATCTGAAATGCATGTTGTTGCCTCCCCGTGAGCCAAGGGGAACACGAAAACATAAATTAAGCAACAGCATTTGGCAAAGATTTACAATGCGTCGGTATATTTACAAATGTATTTCTATTCATCAGCTCCTGTTGTGTATCTTCTAACTGTTTAGTATCATTGATGTCTGCTGCCGTTGTGTCCTTGGGCAAGACACTTTACCCCACTTTGCCTATAAGGAGCGCAGTAGTTGAACGCTGATGCCTTGATGTGTATTCATGGAACTGAAAGTAACTGAAATCTTCTTCTTAAATATCCTCTGATGTGGTTTATGCGTCATGAAGTAACAACTAGGCTCTTGTTACAACAGTCATCAAACGTTGCGTTACGTGCTCCATACGGTGTGATCTAACTTCAAATGGCCGTGACACCATGTAAGTAAGTACGTAAAGTTTATTTATATAGCGCCTTTCACAGACCAGGGTCACAAAGCGCTTCACACATTAAAATACAAAATACACATACAAGTCAGATAAAACAAACACAGAAAACACAATTACATTCACAGAGGCCTATGAACAATAGTGCGAGAAAGCCTGTCCAAACAAATGTGCGTACGATACGCAGAGACTGAGGAAGCTCATTCCAGAGGCGAGGAGCAACTGCCTGGAAGGATCTGTCTCCTCTGGTTTTGAAACAAGTCCGGGGGACCATCAACAGGTTCTGAGTAGAGGACCTCAGACTCCTGTTGGAGACATAAGGGTGGATCAGGCCCTGGATGTATTCAGGCGCCTGACCATGAAGGGCCCTAAATGTCAACACCAGAATTTTAAAATGTATTCTGTGTGAGACAGGGAGCCAGTGTAAGGCCTTCAAGACAGGGGTAATGTGGGCTCTCCTGTGGGTGTGGGTCAAAAGCCTTGCAGCAGAATTTTGGACGACCTGTAAACGAGCGGCGTTCAGATATTCTACAGCTCACAGCTCTTGTTATTATCGCTGATACAGAAACATGAGCGGGCGAAGTGCCAGGTGCCTCCGAGCTCCAGGCCGTCCGCGGATTCTACCACAGCCAGGATTCAATCATACACTTTACATTGAATTCACTGCAGCAGCTTTGGTTCAGTGTATTGAGTTCATATAGAAAAAGAGTTCCCCGGGAGATGGAGGAGGTTATTTGCCAAAAAGAAATCAGAGCCGATCTTTACCTGATTCAGCCAAAGGGAAATCACGGCGTCATTACAGAAGAGAGATTATTGTGCATTGTTTGATCTGTTATATTACATACTGTGTTGTGAAAAGTGTAGGGCAGGCGTGACAAACTCAGGCCCGTGAGCCAAATCTGGCCCGCGAGACCATTTTTAGTGGCCCCGGAAATGATTTTTTACAGTAACTTACAGCATTGATGATAATGGGACACTATGGCATGCTATACTTCATTTTAAAGCCTATTATTGCAGGAAAACAACCATATAATTTAATGTTAACTAAAATGTAATACGTTGTTTTAGTTCATTTTAAAACATCTCTTCAAACAATTTAAGATTATTTTTTCTCCTTTTGATTTTGGGGCGACAGTAGCTCAGTTGGTAGAGGTCTTTGGGTCCAATGGTCGTGGGTGACCTGCTCCCACTCATGTCTGCTATCGTTGTGTCCCTGGGCAAGACACTTAACCCCACTTTGCCTGAAGTCCCTGCTGAAGGATCAAGGCCGTATCTGTGTTGAAGGAGCAGCCATCTTCCTGTTGACCCACCACCTGCAGGAGGATCAGTGAGGGACTGGTGTATCGTGAATTGTGTGGCAGCTCTGATTGCCACCCCCCTGACCCAGAAATGGATAATAAAGGGATGAAAATGAATGAATGAATAGTTTTTTGAAATGTGATTATAATAGAGTATGTGATGTATTGTAATGTCCACGATTTAAATAAATAAATAAATAAATGATATTCAGAAGTAACAGAGCTCTCAGTGAAACCTCAAACATTGACCGGGTGGTAGCAGCATGGTCATGGTTCCTGCTCGAGGGATCCAGCAGTAATTGGAGCGCCGTGATATCCGTCTGCTAAGTGACATCACCTCGACTGCCGTAAAACAAAACCGCACGAAACGAGACGTGTTTGTGTCCGAAGGCGATGGAGGAGTCTCATGACGGACACTCAGATCAGCTGCTGACGATCCACCGATAAATGTATGACCCAACACAGCATAGAAGAGAACAGGTTTTCTTTCTCTGTCTAGACCACATCATTTAGGTTTATTACAGCCTAAAGACAGACTTTGAAATACATCATGAAACGCAATCACATCAAGGAAATGAAAGAAATATATTGCAGAAAAGAGCCATTAAAATATAAAATAGTTGCACTTTATCACCCGCAAATGATGTATTGCTGCTAAATACTAAATAACTTTGAATTGCACCTTATTCCAATACATTGCACATTCTACATTTGCCGCTAAATGTAAAAATTATATTGTATCTTGCACATTGTGACCTGAGACTGTAAATATGTTGGTAAATTTTTACTGGGCTGTATTTTAATATGTATGTTGGTACTTTTTATTGAACTGTAGTTAAAGATGTATTTTAAATAGGGCTGTCAAACGATTAACATTTTTTAGTTGATTAATCGCACAGAAATGGTGAGTTAACTCACGATTAATCGCATTTTTAACATTCTATTTCAAATCCACTCCAATTGAAGTTAAATGAGATTATCAAATATAATGACACATTGTCATTCATACCAAATGTACTTAAATCTGTTTGCTTTTGGGCAAAACCAACATGAGCTGTTAATGATAGGGGGGAAATTTACATACCCCAGCTTTAATTCAGCGTTTCAGTTTAGTTTAGTTTCAGGAGGAGACAGGGACACTCCTGCGCTGTATTTGCGCGCACAGGTTACGCACAGGTTACGCACAGGTTGCAAAGACACAAACACAACATGCAGACAATAGTTCTGTGGCGTGTTTGGTCTTATATAACCATGTTACCGCGGCGCCACTCACTCACAGCCGCTCACAGCCGTGTTGTTGTGAGCGGCTCACAGTCAGAGCGGCCACGGAGGAGGCGGACTTCAGTTCACAGCAAACAACAGCCCCGCGGTGGCGCGCGTATTCTTTTAAAACATGAATCCCCAGAGGGCCTACCTGCTCTGATGCATCTCACACGCAGCATTCTGAGTGATATTATGGATAAATGGGCGGGTCATTCGGACGTGCGTTAATGCGTACATTTTTTTCTAACACGTTAATGAAAAATGTAATTAACGTGAGTTAACGCGATAATTTTGACAGCCCTAATTTTAAATGATTGTGTTGTCAAGAACTACAAATGCTGCTAAATCTGGGGCAGCTATCTTTTCAATGTAACTGCACATTGTTCATAATAAATGAAACTCAAACTCAAAAAACAAGGATGCAGAGAACAGATTCACAAGATTTTTGTTTTAGGTTTAAGAAGCTCAAGTTTTAAGGACTTGGTCTAGACTTAAACAATCAATTAATCTTTGTTTGTAGAGAGCTTTGTAGAGAGGGGTAACACAAAGCGCTTCCCAATCCACATCCCACAAGACACAAACTATCAACACAGGTAATTAAAACATTAAAACATTAAGATCATTGATAGTTTTGTGAAAGGCCAAACAAAAAAGACCTAGATCTGTTTACAATTTCTCATATTTGCCTCAGTGGAAGAAGGCCACAGGAGACAACACACATTATGGACATTTTTTCTTTTAATGTGTCCTTTATGTGTTTCTGTTTCTGCTGAATGCTGATTTGAAATGTTGTACCTTTGCGTCAATGTTTAACAAAATGTACAGAATGGACAAAATAATGGGCTATTTTTGCAATGAACGACAAAACTGAAGCATATGGTTCACTGTTTACGGGGTTTGGGGTTAGATTTAAGGTAGAAAATAGTCTCACTTGCTATTTTTTGGAGCAGCTTCCTTCCTGTTTGTTTTGTTCAATCTTGATTTAAAAAAAAACAATTGCTATTAAAAAAGATTCATGAAAAAATTTGGCAAATGTTGGAATGCGGTCTCTTTATTTTTTTTTTACAAATCTGCCTTCTTCAAATATTATGCAAACAGCAACAGTTTCCAAACAAAGTCTCCATGCAGTAAAAACATCACAGGTACTAAATTAGTATTATTCAATTTTGACAAATGCCATAACGTGTCTTTGGTCAAACACACAATAACAACAAAGCTCCCAAACACTGGCTTCCTGGAGTCCTTAAACTAATTACCAAACTGCAGTTCAGGCTTATTCAATAAATGTTAATCTAAACGCAGGACTTTCCCTCGGTCCACCCTTCGTCTGTGTCTCGTGATCGGGCCACTCTTCATGCCTTTCGCCCTTGGGATTGGAACAATGTTTATTTACCCACATGTGATGCAAAGGCTCAATCATATTTTTGTTTCTAAATATTAAAGGTGCAGTTAATGATTTATCCAGACGCGATTTTTTAAGATACTGTAGGGAAACTTAACTAAATCCCAGTATGAGTCGAGTTTTCATGTGTTTTCAAATAGGAATGGACTGGACTTAGATGCCTGTAGCCTCAAAAAATAAATCTAATATTTTGGGATGCGTTCATCACCACTTGAACCAATGGGATGAGTTTATACAGAAACGGCGTTCCTGTGTGCTGGGAGTTGAGTTTTGTGAAGGAGGCGGGGCTAAGGGGGAGTGGTTTTGAGTCAGTGCTACTCGGATGCTACTGCTAAGCTAACCTGAATTCAATCATTCTCAATCTGCAAGAAAGTATGTATGTACATCTGACAAGTTTCTCGCTCCCACAAAGCCTTATTATCAGTCTAACATGTGTACAAGTTTTAGAGCAAGTTTATGTATCGTAAGGTTTCAATTAAAGAGAGTAGTCCAACAAAATCAATGCATGTATAGCCTCATTCCCACTGCCCAAAAACCTCGGAATTTCAACCAAAAACACTGTTACATCCAAAGTGACATGGGCTGGTGTGTCAAAACGACTCTGAATTTAACCCGCCTTGTGACATATTCTTTTTTGTCGAGGTGTGTTCAGTGTAAATCAAACCAAAATGATCTTTCTTCTATAAAGTTTTCCTCATAAAAAAAAATGTATTCCTCAGTTTGGGTGATACATTTGACGAAGTAACTAGTCTATTATTATATCTTCCCCTTATGGATCAATATTTCTATGTATTTTTTTATCATTGCATTTCTTGTGTTTTTGTAAAGTCTTCGGAGATAACTACTGTTATGATTTTGGGTTATAAAAGAATATATGTGATTGAATTGAATTATAATTTGCACTGCGTTCTGACTTTAGAAAACATTTCAAGCCAGAGTCTGTTTTGACCAGGGTCCTGGCTCAAAAGTGGCCAAAATGACGTGCGCTGACATGCTGCAATACCACCCCGGGCCGATGGGGGTGGACCTGGAATGAGAATTAGCCAATGCTAACATATAGCATTGGCAGACGTCTGGAAAACACCTTTACAGGATGGTCCAAAAGTTGTCTCTTGGCCCAAAGCTCTGTTCCACATGTGTGTCAATGCTGAGGGGAGTGTTTTGGACCAGTCTAGTTTAGTCGCTGTGATATTTTGGAGTCACTCGTTTAAAGGAATGGGGCTCGTGCAGCTGACGCATGCGCAAATGCGTCTTTTCACATTTTCCAGCCCCCGCGGCCATTTTTAAATTGCCCATAGACCGCGGAAGTTGTGGCACATCAGTTAGAACGGCGGAGATGGGCGTGACTACGTCCGTTAATATTTACAGTCCATGATTTTGACCCTTTTATTTTGCATATTGTAATTCTTATTATTGTCTTTGTCTTCTCTGCGGTGAAAAATCGACACAGGTTCAAACAACTCACCTTCCTTTCTCACTGTTGTCCCGGCTCAAAATTTCAACCTGTAAAATGAAAAAATGTATTCAGTGTATAAACACCTACTGTGTATAAAACCATCAGACTTACACAGACAGACATTTTAAAGTGCTTATGTCGGTTCGTTCTTCTTGTTACGGTTAAAAATCCCTTACTCTGCATTTTGCATTTGACCAAACTTTTGACGTTGGTGTATGTGACATCAAAGCTCGAGATAAGATTAAACATTTCCCTAAATCAGCAAGTCCAACCCCACAGATCTCCTTGTGACGCTTCATGAAGAGAGCCTGACGTTCTGTATCTTCTCAGTGCGTTCCTCATTTTTGCACTAAAGGAAAATAACACCAGGAAGGCAGCACCACAACAATAAAAGTCAAGTTTACTTAAGTCTGGCTCCAAATTGATCCCGGCTTATTCCTGTGGATGGGACCCGTCGTGTTTATTGTTGTCTCACCACTTGTTCTGCAACACATCATTACGGGGCATAAAGTCAAATGAACGTGAGTATTTTAAGTAGTAGTAGAAGAAAACATGGTCAGGGCAATCATGTGAATTTTGATTTACGAGCCGTGGTTAACTTTGAATTGTCATGGTCCCTTTTTAGTCCACAACAACTTACTGTATTTTTACGGCTCCGTGGCACGTGAAGGACAGAAGCTGCTTTCCCAACGGCCGTAGGGCAGCGGGGCTCCATGTTGTGGGAGATTTCTTCAGTTTACGACTATTTTAAGCCTTTTTCAGGTTTTGGTTTTGGAAGAAGTTGCCATTTTGAGCAAATGTTTCCACCCTGATTTTAAGAAAGGTATATTTTATTGTCCTCGAGGGAGATTTGTTGACTGCGTTTGACCCATTTCTCTATAAAGCGTAATGTTTTCAAGCCATGCATAGTTTACGAGAGGAATTGTCTTCAAAATGTTATGTGCAGGTTTGAAGTAAATAGATTGATGTGACAAATTAGTTTTTAGTTTTACATTTAAAAAAACAACGATGTCAGATGCATATCTCAGCCAAATATATAAAAAAGTGTATTTATATATTCAAATATGTTCATAAATCAGGTTAAAAACTGAACAATGACCACACTCTACATATGCAGGTGAAACTCTGAAATCTAGAAATTAAAATACAAATTTAAATTAGATTAAACACATATTATTTGTATTGTTGTCTCGAGGGGCGTCACAGAACCGCCAACTCCCAACCTCAGTCTGGGAAACCGGTCCTCAGGTCCAGGGCGTCCAGGATTTCAAGTCCGACAGACAGCGGGACAACGGGTGAATAGCAATGCACAGACTACATTTAAAACATCAAGAGTTCTTTTGTGTTTTAATTTACAACGTGAAACTAAGTCATGACAGACTCAGTGAGAAATACCAAGACTTTGTTTGTTGATAATTGGCTCACAGCTGTTAAAACCTAAACAATTAGCCAAAATTAGCAAGATTACAAAGGCTTAGATTATGTTCCTTTGCAGGTATCGAGTCTATATCATGTTTTGCGTTCACATTTTAAGTTAAATTAAAGAAAGGAAATTAGCTTTTGAACAATATTTTTATTTTCTGAGTACTTCACCTGTACTCGGGTATTCGGAGGAAGGACTGGGGGCTGGGCCATATTATTGTATAGAGTTTGTAGTTTAATAGCCTAGACTTGTACCACTTTCATTTTATACCTAATTTATGGTTGTACTGGTTCAATGAGTTCTGTCTGAACACCGTAGACAACATCATGTCCTTACAATATGTGTGAAATATGATTTAGTCCTCAACACATGCTAGTCTGCTATACATCGTGGTCTAGACGTGTAAATTCACAGCCGTATGGACACATTTATGCTGAAGGACTTTTGGACCGCCGCTGACCCTCCTCCCCTCTGTCCTGGTTTAGTCCCGTGTGCTTTCTCTGGGCTTTCACAAATATACAGACGAGATGTGACCCACTTCCACAGCGTTATCGTGTGTGTGACAAACCTGTGTCATCAGACTGGCCGGTCTCCCAGGGACAGCATGGAGCTCCGGAGCCGATTCAGGCCATGGAGCAGGACTAGAAGAACAAGCAAAACATCAGGATTTTTATTGTGTTTGAAAAGGGTTAAGGCAATAGGTGTGTCAGGGAAAGTACATTAAAGCAAATATTGTCATTGTTTGTGTTATAATTGACCGTATATAAACTTTTTTGTTTACCTTATTTGGTATTTGGTTATTGCACAGTAAATACACACATATATATCTATTTTTCTGTATATATTGTCTAAAAGATATGACAGATATGCAAATGCAGTGGCAGGAGCAATGGTGTGGACTGTCTGGTGCACACTGGGGTAGTCTCGCTCTGTTTTTCCAATGTGGTTTTACTGAAAATGGCAAATTAATTCTTCAATCTCTTGAACATTATAGTTTCAAATGATAGTATGTCTTAATCTTTTCATCATCTTTTTTTAATTCTATTTTATGTCAAAATTCCATCTTGTTTTTTTTTCAACATTACTGTCAATATTTGCATTGGATTTATTGTATATGAATTATTATTATTTTAGAATCAATCCTTATTTCAGTTCAAGCCATCCAACTTATGTATATGCTATTTAAAAAAAAACACATACCTATTTCTGGACAGAATTCTTTGATCCACTTACATACATAGGGAAAAAAATAATTAAATGTTTGATTCTAAACCAGCTCCGTCTAAAATACCATGTGTGAAACTTCTATCTCACCAATAACAGGAGAACTCAGCAGCCTCACAAAGCCCCCTCCTCTGCTTTGCACGACAGATAATTACCACGCAGAGATCAGCTGTGCGCCCCGGAGCATGCTGGGAGAATTCCTCTGTGGTCTGTCCAGTCTCCCCTCACGCATTACATTACAGACGGATCGGCCAAACTCAATTCATCTTTGCTCCCAAACCAGTCTGACCACTCGTGTCCCAGTTTACAAGCAGGTCAAAGAGTCAAGGCAAGTTTATTAGTGTCGCACAATTCATACTCAAGTCATCTCAAAAGGGCTGAACAAATCAACACCCGCATGTGACTGGGATGTTTCTATATATATATTAAGTCTGGAATTTCTATCACACCAAGGCACATGAGCATATATATAAGTGTGTGTGTTTTTGTCTATCTTTCATCTGTGGGAGTGTCATGTCTATTGTATTACTGTATGTACTGTACAGTTGTGTGTTTTGGAATTCAACCGTGTGATATTATTATTACAGCATTGTGTTGTGTGCCATTTGTGAGGGGGTTGCAATTTAAATAAGCATTTTGAACCATGTACTTGATATTTGCCTGTTTCATTGTTAAAAAGGGTTCAAAATACAGTATATATATATAAATGAATATCAAAACAAAATTATGGTTGTTTCTTTATAATTTGTATATTTTTCTTCTTTTTTTTTTATTCTATATTTATTGTGATGTCAAAATGTGTATATATATATATTTGTCTGTTTTATTGATATGTAAAAATGTGTTGTGTAGGTTCAAAATATATACATGAAATAATTTAAAAACAAAAATATAGGATTAGCTTGGCTGTTTCTTGTACCTGTGCTCTTAAATATACACGTGTTGTCCTTGTCCATATGTGATTACACGTGGAAGACATGGGACACAAAAAAGGTCTAGACCAGATTTTGGGCTTCACCTCCAGTCTTTACCCTACATGCATTTGGACAACATCTGAATTGGACGATACGCCATTGTTCCGGTTTCCCTGCTCTCCCTTGTCAACGCTCTGGGTCTGTCTCTTCCTCCTCCTCCCGTTGCTATCCGTCCCATCATTCCTCGCTGCCTAAACTCTCTCCCTCACTTCCATATATAAATATATAGCCGGCGTGAACCCGCTAACCCGCTGCCGCTCTCTGCAGTCTGTGGACAGAGTATAAAAACTAACGCTGTCATTAAGTCGTGTGCTGAACAAGCAGAGACGACCGAGACGCCGGGCCTCTCCAAATCAAACCACGCTTTAATAATACACTAGATCTGTTATTATTCAGATAATACATATTTATCTTTTGGGGCCCGGATAGGCTCGTTTTACTCTGTTTTACGTAACAAAATGGGTATGTGCCAGTTCCAGTAAACACAGTTGTGAAAGATAGAGCTGATGGTAAATGTGGCTGATACAAACCATGGAGGTCACCGCTTCAAAGACTTTCTCTGCTGCGTTTGTCCAAAAAATGTGGGAAATACATAAAAATAATAATCTCAGCTGTTGAGATAGATTAGACCTTTTTGACATTTTGGAAAGACCACAACAAAGTAATGGACAACGTGAAGCAAAATTATTCGATTTTTTAAATATTTGCTAAATGATGTAAAAGTAAATGTGGGGCATGTTGTACCGGTCTCTTGCTCATGAATAATCTACATAATCTATAATACAAAATCTATAATACATGTCATAACATAGATTATTGTTATATGTTTGAATTACCACTTCTGAAAAAAATCCCCAAAAAACAGTGTTAAATCTTTTTTAAGTGTTATTAAAAATGTGTTTTGTTTTTCCTAAGGTCCTTAACTGTTTAAATACACTTGTTGTTCTTTTCAATATGGCTGCATTTGAATTTTACATTTTACATGGAAAATGAAGATAAAACCATTCAATTCAATTCAATGTATTCTTGTATAACCCTGAACCACAACAGTAGTTACCTCAGAAGACTTTACAAAACCCTTAAAGCTGCACTAACTGACTTTGTGAAATGTACGGGCGGCACGGGGGCTGAGTGGATAGCACTCTCGCCTCTCAGCAAGAAGGTCCTGGGTTCGAATCCCGGTTGGACCAGGGCCTTTCTGAGTGGAGTTTGCATGTTCTCCCTGTGTCTGCGTAGGTTTCCTCCGGGTGCTCCGGTTTCCCCTACCACTAAAAATATGTACAATAGTTCTGGCATGTGCCTCCTGTACTGGCACCCCCACTCCCAAAAATAACAATTGTAAACCGCTTTGAGACTCCGATGTGCAGTGAAAAGGCGGTATATAAATAAAGATTACTTACTTACTTGAATCTGAGCGCTCCCCGCACTCACGGAGCTTTCACCCCCACTTCCCCCTCCCCCTCAGCCTGTGCTCATGTGCTGATTGTTTACGGAGCTCACGTCTCAGAATACGGACATTTGAACGTGGATGGCGTGACGAGACTTTCTTTTGGCTGTTTCGCTGAGTAAGCAGTAACCGGTAACGAAGACACGGGAAGTTTCAGGTTAGCCTCCGCCGCTTGTTTACCTCAGCTGTCTGTGCTAACCAGAGACCTGTGGCTTTTCTCAAGAAAGTGGGGGCCAGTGGTCCGCTGTGATTGGTCACAATCTGGACCCGAAACAAATTCTCTTCCTTGTTGCACGGAAATTCGGCCTAAAATAAAATGACACTCCAGCACAAATCTGTGCTGATTTTTCTTCAAAAGGACGTATATCCCAATGCATTGAATGGATAGGGATTGAATTTTCGTAATGCAGCTTTAAGTTTGCAAATACAAAAAGTATTTTCATGGAAATGATACCATTGAAATAAACGACATAGAGATTCAGAAAAGGTCACAGAGTTATGAAAACCAAACACGTACCTGAGCTGAATAACACTTCAAAAAACAAAACAAAAACATCTAATTGTCTGCTCTGGGAGTTCTCGTGTTAATAAATAAAAAGTAGGTATTTTCTGTTGTCGTGCCGAGTGCCTCCTGGACGACCTTTTTGTCCCTGTGTCACTGTTGTGGAACTATTGCCTCAGCATATTCTCAAATGTCACATGTTTGAGGCCAGATTTAGGGCTGACAGGAGCTGAGGCCTCAAACCACGGCACTTCTCGCACCATTACAACATCATGATACAGGATAAAATATAGATCCAGCGGTAATTATAGATGGCACTGGCTCAGACCCCAGCGGTAAGCGCCTGTAACGCGATAGAGGCGCTAATGAACTTCACAAGACGCGGCGTTAATGGCTCCTTCTTCAGTTTGTCGGCACAGTCTGGATATAAGCGGATGGAACGGATTGTGAATCATTTTAAGCCACTGGACCCAGCTCCGCGTCCAAAAACACGGACAAACCTCTATCAGTCAGAATATAAAAGCATAGAGCTATGGGAATCTATCTAAATAATGCAGAAGTTTCATTTTCTAAAACAGATTAAGATTGAAGATTGCATCACAAGTTACAGAACAGTAGGAATGAGGAGCACATAGAAAAAGATGCATTAATAATAACTCTATTCTACAAGAAAATCAAATAAAAGAAAATCTACCCGTATTAAAAAATCTCTATCTTTAGCATAATACTAGCCTGTAACGTCTGGGTCTGGTCCCTGGGTTAGCGATTACAATCGGCTGAATTTCGACCGACCAATCAGCGAGCGCGGGAGGCGGGTGTTGTAGTTAGGCAAGGCAAGGCAAGGCAAGTTTATTTGTATAGCACATACACAAGGCAACTCAAAGTGCTGAACAAAACAAGAAAGCATTAAAATCATAAATAATCACAGTACATTAAAACAAAATTTAAAAAAAAGATAAAAGTATAAAATCCCTCAGTTGTATGCACAGCTAAACAGAACCGTCTTTAACCTGGTTTTAAACATTGTCAGAGAGGAGGCCTGTCTCACATCTTCAGGAAGACGGTTCCAGATTTTAGTTAGTTGTGGGTGATGTCAAGAGTTTGCGTCGAAGGGGAAGGTTGTATTTTGGCAAAATGGTGAAAAATGCGATAGTAAAGTATTCCGGTCTGGTTCTATCAAGAAATTGAAGCAGGAGCAAGAGGAATGTTTAGCAAATGTAATCGCTGGAAAAATTGTGGCGCTACTCCCCACGGGCTCCGTTAGCGACAAAGGAGATGGCTAAAGCTAGGCTAAATGCTAAATGCTAACAACAGACTCGGGCACACTACATACGTCACGGTAAACTCAGATCCAATCGTTTCAATCTGCAAAAGGAGTTAACCCCTCCCACCTGTTCACGGAGCTCAATGGAACAAATCCAGACCTTAGTATGAAATGTAATTTGCACTATGGTGTGGTACGACCAGGCTAGCATAATAGGGAAAGAAGTCTTAAAATCTCCAACTTTAGCATGATGAAGAACTTAAATACAGATATACCTGACTTCAGCAGAATAAGGAGCAAATGTAAAACTCTGTATATTTTAGTGCAAGTAACATTTAGCTGACTCCATCGTGACTGTAACACATGTGATTCTGAATTGCACATTTATTCTGACATTACTAAAGCTATTATTGCACAGCTGAGTGACAATAACGTGGTTTCATTTTGCACATTCTGACATTAGTTTGGTTAATTGCACAGGCGCACGGTTAGTTAGTCCACATTGCTCGTTGTACAGTCTGACAGCAGCAGGAAGAGAAGGCATTTCAAAGCACGTTTCTTTGTACATATTTTTGCCATATATCTAATCATAATTGAACTTGAATGTTATGGATATATGATACAACAACAATGAGAAATGCAAAGGAGAAAAACAGATTATCACAGGGGACGAGACAAATATGGCAAAGGAGGTTATGAATTCAACGCTTTTAGCTCTATCTCTGAAGATTTAGCTCCATTTCTATCAAAATTGCGATTATCAAGGGCTTGGTTTTGATGTGATTTGATCTCGCCATATTGATCAAAAAATGGTGTTATTCTGCCGTTCTGTTTGGGTGTCCTGGGAGACCCTGTGAACGTCCCTGGGAAAAGCAGATATAAAATGTTTGGGTTAATGTTGAACTGTGTGTGGATGTAAACAGCGGGTCGAGCGAGGCCACAGACGCAGGGCAGAAAAAACAGAACCACTAGTAATATGGAAAACAGTTCATGCCAAGGCTTAAGGAATTATAATCTGTTTGTGAGTGTATTTACGTTTGGGAATCGGGTTTACAGTGGTGGGTTTTTTCATGTGTCAATTTCCATGGACTGGCCCCACAATGCAAAGTGTCAGTACATTCTATTGTCAAAGTATCTATCTGCAGCTCTTTGGACACTGTTTATAATATGTGTTATTTATAAAACAAAAAAGAAGATTAGATTTCAAGGCTCCAGGAATCATAGGAGTTTGTCCAGCAGTCCGTGAGTGCTTTATGGATTTGGAGAGAGCCGTCAACCCGTTTCCTGCAGTGTCCTTCTCCCGGAGTGAGTACAGAGTCCAGTCCCTGTCTGACTTCAGACTTGCTTGCATTGGGGGCAGTGAGTCATTCATCTATCTATCTACAATCTATGTTTTCTATCTATCTATCTTTCTATCTATCTACCTATGTATTTACTGTATCAATCTATCACCCTGAGCTGCAGACAATGTCATCTTGGCTAAGACCAGGTTCCAGGTGAAACCCAAGGAAAATCTTCCAGTTTCCCGCTCATATGTTCCCATCCTCACCATGGATGAGTGGTCCTGAGCTTTAGGTAATGACTGAAAGGATCTGATTGGGTCAGTGCCTGGGGCTTTCCAAGAGATCACAAGGGAGGAGCTCAGAATAAAGCTATTGCTCCTCCAAAATCTACTAGAGCCAACTGAGGTGGTGGCCCCGTGGATACCACCCGTGTGAAATGCCCCAGGTATGTCCCGTGGGAGAAGACCCAGGATACATTAGAAGGTCACACTGGAGTGGCCTGCAGCTCAGCTGGTCTGCAGGTCAACTTCAGATAATAAAGGATATCATGTATTTCATGTTACTGCCACTTGAGTTAAAAAGATTTTGCTGAGATTTTTATTTAGAATTTTTTTCATGTAATGATTTTTCTTAATCTTTTTGTATGTATTGTGTTTTTTCATATTAAGATTAAGAGATCCATTATTCGTCCCACAGTTTGGAAATGTCGGTGTTGCATCACCAGTTACAGAACAGTAAGAATGAGAAGATCACAGCAAAAGATAAGTGAACAACAACTCTATATTAAAATAAAATAAAATGATAAAACGCGTTATGAGAAAGCATAAGAAAATATCAAATCTCTGGCCGTAGTGAAAAACTGTATTCTTGTATAGACCTAAATCACAACCCGGAAGACTTTACAAAACCATTGAATTCTCCAAAACAGATCAAAGAATCAAACAGTTCAAACACAAGAAATACAATGAAAAACACACAGAGCCGTTGGTCCATACGAGGCAGAGATCAATGCCCATAAATGTTGATAAATGTCCATAAATATTGTTTGTCGAGTGTCCTGGATCCTCACCGGTAAGAAGCGAGTCTAAAATCTACTCTGTTTGTGTATATTCCCATTTGTATCGTCCAAATGTGTGGCCCGACAAATGTATTTGAGCATGTGTGTCTTTACATAGAGTCATCCATGTGAGACGAGGACAGAGCGGCCTGTCCGAACTCGCCTCGCAGTGGCTCGTTTCCAGTCAGTGTAGTTGTGGAAGCACGGCGGAGCTGGAGATTAGCAGCTGTCAGCTTAGAAACACAGGCGGGCAGTGGCATGAAGGAATCCACCCCGGCCCAGGACCTCTGACCACTGCGACCTCAAACGTACACACAGCAGGCGCTTTCCCACCTGCCGGGACACTACGTAACTGGACCCCCCCAACCGCCCCCCAACCGCCACCTCAAATGTGGAGCAGGCCCTTCTAAAAGCTCCATGATAACTTAGCCTTAACCGGCCTTCACAGCGCACGGACGGAAGAAATGTATCTGAAAAATGAAATGAA
This sequence comes from Knipowitschia caucasica, assembly GCA_964034765.1. Classification (NCBI taxonomy): domain Eukaryota; kingdom Metazoa; phylum Chordata; class Actinopteri; order Gobiiformes; family Gobiidae; genus Knipowitschia; species Knipowitschia caucasica. The sequence goes on from OZ035835.1 coordinate 36,161,248, forward strand.
GGTTGTGGTTCTTGCGTTTTTTGCTTCTTTTAGATACATGACTGTAGGAGACAAGATTTCATCGGTTATGATTGGATTCAAATCAAATCTATAAACTATTTAATAACAATAATAATGCATTGGTTTTATACAGCGCTTTTTGGACACTCAGAGATATTATTCTTTCACTCTATACACGGTGGTGATAAACTATTACTGAGGCCACAGCTGCCCTGGGGCACAGTGACAGAAGCGAGGCAACCAGACTGACACATGCACACACCAGACTCATTCTAGGCAATGTGGGTGAAGTGTCTTGCCTAAGGACACAGCGACAGTTTGGCACTTCACAGCCGCAGCCGCCCCACTGTGGCGCCTGGTGTTCGGAAAAGATCCCCATCCCAGTACTAACCACGCCCTGCCCTGCTTAGCTTCAAAAGTCTGACTGGATCTGAGAATTATTATTATTTTTTTCTATTTTGCAAAGATTAAGAAAAAAAAACAAATTGTTATTGATTGTGTGAAGCAGTTTATTATCAAAAAAACAAATGTTATTATGACAAATACTAACGACAACAGAAAATACTCAAAAGGGCTGTAATTACAAGTTTATATCCCCCCTGTTTGCATTCCCGCTCGGTGTCTCTCTGATGGTAAAGCTGCACATTCTTCTTGTCAATTCCTGGGCTGCCTTGCCTTAACTGACCATTTGAGATCATCGTAAATCAGCTCAATCCTGTTACAAATTGAAAACAGAACATTTTTATTTGAGATTATATGGCTTCATACACCCACGAACAATGAGGGCATACAATACGGGTTTGTCACCATTCAATATCTACAAAATATGGCCAAAACAACTCTACGACTGTGTTTGTAAAGTGTGTAAAGTGTGTAAAATGCACAAGGTTCTTTTCCCGTCTATAATCTCCCACATAATCCAAGAGACACAACGGTCAACCAAAATCCACACAATAAGTCTGTACATTTGAATACGCATCACATGTTTATATCTCTGTCGTGTGTCTACTGCATAAATGAGTTTGTTTGTTCTTTTTGAAGCCGTAGAACCTGGAGGGCCGTGCAGCAGGTGAAGGAGGAAAACCACAAAGAGCAAACACACACATTCCCCTCGCACTCTCAAACCAACCGTCATTCACAGACCTGCTCACAACTGACACTTTGATACCAAATACACCACTTATGCAGTCATCAGGCCAAAGTATAACGACTGTGAGTTATGCAGCATTCAATACATGCATCTCCAACAACCGGCAGAACATGAAGCTAGTGTCTTGTTCAAATTCTTTATTACAGACTCTAGGTCCACTTTAAAACCTAGACTAGACTTATATTGATATTGTTGTGTCATTAAAAACGTCTATGCTTTATCAAACTGTTTATCTCTATGAAATATGAAAAAGACTGTATTTCTATTTTCCTGAAAAATCCATTCTACTACTTCTTCTACTTGTACTCTCGGGTGGTACGGGGCCTGTGCAAGTTCAGGGGGCCAAATTACCACCTCGACATCTTGCATTTGTCTCTGGGAAAGACCTAATAAATATTTTACGAGATAATAATAAATGTTTGGTTATGCACAAGAACATAAATAGCTAGCATTTATATATAGCCTCTCTCACGACACCCAATGTGCTTTACTTTACTACTGATAAAAACGACTTATAGTCACAGCTGCCCTGGATTAATTCATGAAACCAAGGTTGCTAATCTGTGCTATCGGCCCATCTTAACACTATCAATCCTCCACGCACTGAATTCTAAAATGTGATGTGTTTGATAAGTGTATTGCCCGAGAACAGAGCCACTGGTTTGCACTTTACAGTCTGAGCCGTCCCACTGCGGCACCTGCGGTCTCCCATCCAGCTTCAAACCAAGCCCTGCACTGCTTTGCTTTGCTCCTGAGATCTAACAATACTGTACTTTCACTTGTAGTCTTCATATACTCACAAACTCACACTCATTCAACCTGAACTATTGCACATGTTTTGAGTGGTAGGGGAAACCGGAGGACACGGGGAGAACATGCAAACTCCACTCAGAAAGGCCCTGTTCTGACGGGGATTCCAACCCAGAACCTTCTTGCTGAGAGGCGAGAGTGCTATCTACGTACTTGTCTGTCCCATTGCCTGAAAAAACTGAAAAAAAACAATGAAATCTCAATGGATATAAACAAACGTATAAAAGTTAAAAGCAGTACTTTTACTCTGTTACTATTTTTATTGTATTTTACCAACTTATGTATGATGTCGGCACCTCTGTCATTTCCGTCGGGATCAACAACCTCTATCTCGTCTTATCAGTAATAAAGTTTCACCTCCAAGAAAACACTGCTGTCCGAAAAGTATTTATCTGATCTTATGTCACACGATATCTCCGAATCCGTGACGTCTGCGTCTTTTGTCTCTCTGCTGCTGCTGCTGCTGCTGCTGCTGCTGCTGCTGCTGCCGCTGCTGCTGCTGCTGCTGCTGCTGCTGCTGCTGCTGCTGATAAAGGGAGAATGGAGGCGGCGTGGTTTTCTCCGAGACCCTGAATGCACCGTGACGCGATGGAGAGAGAGGTTTCAGAAAAAGGACAGAGGAAGAGGGAAAGGAGAAGGTTGTTGTGTGAACCAACGTGTGGTATTTCTCATAAGGCCTGTTTTGTGTTGCATTCTGGGATAGCGATGAGGTAGATAGATCCATTCATCCGTTTTCTTCAATTCAACGTATTCTTGTATTGCCCTAAATCACAACAGTAGTTACCTCAGAGGACACATTGTTGAATTCGCCCAACACAGATCAGAGAATCAAACAGAAAGAATACACAAGAAATAAATGAGAAAACATATTGGTATTTTGTCCATAAGTGTTGATAAATGTTCATAAATGTTCATAAATGTCGTTGAATCGATGATTTAGGATTTTGTTGTCATTTTGCGCCCGAACCAGTCAGGCTGCTTTTGACGAGAAAAGGTCAAACAGTCGAGGAATTGTGCAGAGAGGAATTCAGAGAAGTCTTGTTTGTCGTCATTTGTGCTGAAAAAGTGTGCTAATGTTCATCTAAACTGCTAGCATATAAAACAACGCTTTCAAACTCCAAATATTGAACCTGTGTGTGTCTGTACAGCTCTGTAGCACGCTGAAATGTAAAACAGGACAAAACCAAAGTGTCTGAAATTCAGAAGCAGATATGAAAGTATAATGTGGCTTTGCTCCTGATTAAATCCAACAATTTCTCAATGAAATACGTCTGCACCTCCTCAGAGCAAAGTGCCCCGTGTGGAGACTGAGCCTGCTATCACTCACCCCTCTCTCTCTCTCTCTCTTTCTCTCTATTGCTCTTTCAATCTCTCTCTCGCTATCTCTCTTTCTGACTCTCTTTCTCCCTCCCTCTCCCTCTCTCTCTCATTCTCTCTCTCGCTCTCTCTCTTTCTGCCTCTGTTTTATTGTCCCTCTCTTTCTCCCTCTGTCTCTCTGTCTCTCTCTCCCTATCTCTATATCTCTTGCTCCCTCTCTCTCTTTCTCTCTATTTCTCTCTCAATCTCTCTCGCTATCTCTCTTTCTGACTCTCTCTTTCTCCCTCCCTCTCTCTCTTTCTCTCCCTCTCTCCCTCTCTCCTCCTCTCTCTGTATCTCTCTTTCTGCCTCTGTCTCTTTCTCCCTCTCTCTCTTTCTCCTTCTCCCTCTCTCTCCCTCTGTCTCTCTCTATCTCTTTCTGTCCCTCTCTCTGTCCCTCTATCTCCACATGTCTCCCTTTCGCTCTTTCTCTCTCACCCTCTCTCTCAGTCTCTATCTCTCCTTCTGTTTGCTCTCTCTCTCTCGGTCTCATTTCTCCCTCTCTCTGTATCTCTCTCTAAGTCTCTAACTCTCCTTCTCTTCCTCCCTCTCCCTCTCTCTCTCATTCTCTCTCTCTCTCGCTCTCTCGCTCTCTCTCTTTCTGCCTCTGTTTTATTGTCCCTCTCTTTCTCCCTATCTCTCTGTCTCTCTGTCTCTCTCTCCCTATCTCTATATCTCTTGCTCCCTCTCTCTCTTTCTCTCTATTTATCTCTCAATCTCTCTCGCTATCTCTCTTTCTGACTCTCTCTTTCTCCCTCCCTCTCCCTCTCTCCTCCTCTCTCTGTATCTCTCTTTCTGCCTCTGTCTCTTTCTCCCTCTCTCTCTTTCTCCTTCTCCCTCTCTCTCCCTCTGTCTCTCTCTATCTCTTTCTGTCCCTCTCTCTGTCCCTCTATCTCCACATCTCTCCCTTTCTCTCTTTCTCTCTCGCCCTCTCTCTCAGTCTCTATCTCTCCTTCTCTTTGCTCTCTCTCTCGGTCTCATCTCTCCCTCTCTCTCTCTCTCTGTATCTCTCTCTAAGTCTCTAACTCCCCCCCCCCCGCGCTCCGGGCTGCTGTTTTTCACATCCCCAAATACTGCACATTCCTCTGGACGGTAAACACGGGCCGCTGAAATACACGCGTGTTTTGAGGCCAGGGCATAAATCTGGTGAGTCACGGGGGTCCGCGGCCATGGCAGAGGACCAGGCAGAGGACCAGGCAGAGGACCAGGCAGAGGACCAGGCAGAGGACCAAGCAGAGAACCAGGCAGAAGACCAGGCAGAGGACCAGGCAGAGAGACCAGGCAGAGGACCAGGCAGAGAACCAGGCAGAAGACCAGGCAGAGGACCAGGCAGAGGACCAGGCAGAGGACCAAGCAGAGAACCAGGCAGAAGACCAGACTGAGGACCAGGCAGAGGACCAGGCAGAGGACCAGGCAGAGGACCAGGCAGAGGACCAGGCAGAAGACCAGACTGAGGACCAGGCAGAGGACCAGGCAGAGGACCAGGCAGAGGACCAGGCAGAGGACCAGGCAGAAGACCAGACTGAGGACCAGGCAGAGGACCAGGCAGAGGACCAGGCAGAGGACCAGGCAGAGGGCCAGGCAGGTGTGAATGAGT